>MNPL01032801.1:0-11935 GCA_002081605.1 Tropilaelaps mercedesae | reverse complement strand
GGGGGGGGGGGGGGCACCGTCGTCTGAGGGAACGCCTTGACATCAGGGAGTTTCGTGACAGTACCGAGATCAAGTTGTTCCGTTCTTGGTCAATTCTCCATGGGATGGTGTTGTTGGACGAGATACAATTTGCTATATTTGATATGCATCCGTGGCCATAAGGGCCTTACATTGGTGCCCCACCGCAGCACTGCCCCCCCGACGAGGACATCGACGACACTCGAAGAGAGAAAGGACAGAGTGAGGCGACAAAGGGGACAAAGTGAGAGAAAGAGATTCCACGTTGGTCCGTAAACGCACGGCCGATCGGGGCCGATCTGGCTACGACTGTCGAAACTGCGGTGCGACCGACGCTGAAACCATTAAATCCCGACAAAAACGTTTCTCGCAAAAGCAAAAAACGCTACAAAACGTTGATGGCACAACTCTCCAGAGTCCAATAGCCCAGTTGTGTTTGTTTTGTAAACGAGACAACGTTGAAATCGGTTCTCTAGCTAGAAAGCAGCAACACTATCGGAGGTGCCTCCAACAACAGCAAAAGAAGAGCGAGATTAGACCGCGCTCAAGTACGAAACTTATTGGCAGCGTAACAGGCCGTAGCGAAGCATTTCTTGAGTTAATGTTCGTCCCCCGTTACCGTAAAGGCCATCAGCCGAGTGAAGGGCGACCTAAAAATATGTGGATGCCTGCTTGTTACTGAAAACCTTCCCGAACCGCCTAAACGACACTTTCCCCAATCGTAATGGCCGTATACCGTACACAAAAATGCTCGAATTGTTCCTTGTTCGTTTGTCAGTGTGCGTGCGTGCGTGCGTGCGTGCGTCTGATTCTCAACCTTATGGCTGCGGTGTTTGCTGGCGCCATAACTTCGTCGTGCGCATACGTCGATCTAATCAGCAGTTTTCGATTACGTCGCCGCCATGTTGAATCACCAGCAAACGGCACTGCCATAATAGACTGCTGCTAGAGGCTGCATAAGCTGCGTAGAGTGTACGCCGCTACGTCAAGCGGTAGCGCTTCGACGCCCCGCGTACGAAAGCACAGAAAAGGCGTTGCCTATGTGCCTATGTACGGGGCTGGGCTCGTCCATGAAGAAAACTAGAGAAGATGCCGCGCGCGGAGACGATGAACCGGGAGCTTGACGGGTCGGCTTCTGCGAACGCCAGGAGCGAACAAGGCTGAAACTGATCCCACTGATGGTCGCGCGCGCGCTTCAATAGAGAACGCTTAGGCGATGGAGCCGCCGCCGCCGCCGCCGCCGCTATTGGAGTCGTCGCTGCTGGCTGAGAAATGCAAACGACAAAATACAATATCTCAAATAGAAGAGAGAGAGAGAGAGAAATAAGAAAAAGCTTGACGGACCACCTCGAGCACTGTTCGTTCTTCTCCTCCTCCTCCTCCTCCTCCTCCTCGGTAGGACGACACCTCTCTTTGTTTCCTTGCCTTCGACGACCCAACCTCTCTTCCTGAGTCGTAGGTGTTTTTTTCATCGTATTTGCATGCATTGTTCTCCTTCCTTGTGTGCATCGCATTACCCCTTCGTGGAAGAAAACTGCCTCTCTCGCACGAGATCTTCGCCTCTCGTGTCGTGAGCTCCGTCGCCCCTGTCTCCCTCACTCGCGGGGCGTTCGCGGGGGCTTATGGGAGTTGGCGGAAGCCACGCACGCCGCGATGTGGGACCACTCCTGGGCCTTCTTCTCGAGGAGGCGTGGAATGGCAATAGAATGGAAGGAAAAAGCACCATTTGTTTATTTTGCCTCTGTGCAAGGACCAAGTACGAAGTGTATCGCCTCCTTGTGTCGCTTATTTCCCGTTCAGCCATCAATCACTCTCAATACACACTGGAGTTGCTGCACGCCGCCACCGCCACCGCCACCGCCGCCATTGCCGCCGCCGCCGTACGCAGGACCAACTGATATGTCTTCGTTGCCACTAGTCCTCGACACTTCAATACTCTGGCGTCTCGATGTTCAACTGTTTGTTCGTTCGTTCGTCCGTCCGTCCGTCGCCTTCAATTCCAGGTCCCAATCGCCATCGCAATCGCTCGCGTCCCCTACGTGGCTGTCGCATCGAGAGGATTCATTATATCCGTCGTGGACGTGATGCTGTGGCGCTGTTGGCTTTTCTGCCGCATTCGCCTGGATCTGGTTGGCTGTCCATCAATTCGTCAGGGCCACAGCCTTATCCCGAACGTGAATAAATAGAGAGACCACATAAGTAGGGAGGAATGGCGAAGGGGGGGGCGGGGGCAAAAGCAGATCAGATATCGGATCGTGCCATCGACTGACTGTTCGTACATGCATAGCGTGCACGTGCGAATTGGCGCATCGAGAAACGAAGCGAAACAACGAACAGACAACATCAGACACAGCCTTGGGTAGAATACGGTAGACAGACACAAAATGCCCACACAAGGCGGGGGCATTTAATGCCCACAATGGCATCTAATTTGCAACGCAACGCGGCCCCCTGTGCGGATGAGGATTGATATTTGTTCTCGTCGTCCATCAATCACATCAGTGAAGCATCAGTGATGATATACGAACTACAGCTGAGGGACAGAGTGATCACTTGAAGCGACTCATCAGCCGGCGGATATTTGCGAACTGAAGTTTGGATGTTAGCGAAGTGTTAGCGAGTTCCGATTGACAGTCTGGCGTCGCCATTTTTGTTGTCGAGCTGTCGTTTGATGTGACAGACATCGAAGTTGACGTTTGGTTGCCTGTGTTGTGTAGGAAAGTTCTGTCAACAGTCGAGACGCTTGCGTACGAGTGCCTGTCTGGACATGATCATGTCTGTTGGCTGACTCGAGCGTGAGTTGAGCGTCATTTACGAGGAAACAAAACTTTTCCCCGTTGATCTTAATTAGTCGGACGATCCTCGTGCGAGCAACGACAGAGGCCTCGTTTCGGCGACAGTCATTCACCGAATGGCTGTTCTCGAAGAACGAAAACATTCGATTCGAAAGTTGACACCGTGACCTCAGTCGAACCATGTTCGCTGTCGTATTTCGGACCAGAACGAGTCCAGAAAAACGCCCAGCGAACGGCCCTTTGGTCAGTTAAGGGCGGACAACGACTGCCTTTCCGCCCAACAACGACACAACGCAAACATATTTAGTAATAATATATCGAGACGCTGCGAATTCACCCGTATTCCAGCTGGCTCGTAATGTATCGATGTTATGGCCCCGGATAGCGAGCGACCGGCGCACAATCTCCTAGCGCATTAAAGAGTAAAGTGAACACAGTTATATATTTCATAATGGCTGCGCCTCTAGCATCCGGGCGAATCGTCGAAAACCTAGATGGCACGCGCGCGCGTGCGCCAGAATTGGCACATATGTACCGTCACGCAGTCGATCCATTCGGTCGGAACCACTCCCTAACGGCAGTTAGAGCGGCAGTAGTAACAGGGTCGTAGTGGTAGTAGTGAGACGAAAGATGCCCTTGATACAAAACAAACAACATAACGAACAACGACGAAAACGCGAACGTAGTAGTCTCGTCGAGTGGCATTTGCCAGCGTAACACACGCACTCACTCTGCGTAGGACGGAAAGCGCAGTAGATGAAGATGATCCAAGGTCTTGTTTTGTAACCGACGAGAGCCTCGTGAGAGCAGGTGTGGTACGTTGCCGGACCCGAGAACGGACCTCGTCCTTGGGACGAAGGAGACGACACCCTTCGTACATGTAAAAGCATCAATGCTGCATTATTTTGTTTCTAGAAACTGTCTGGAACAGGCCGAGGGCTTCATCGGGAATTGATTTGTCTGCACAGCTCAGACAAACGAATATTAGCCCCGGCGTACGCCAACATCAGCCAACATCATTACGAAATGATGTACAGATGCTGTTGATACAATGTGGCACGAACCTCCCCAGCCACTAACCTTTCACAGGCGAACGTCTAAGTATGACATCTCTTACAGAAGACACACACACAACACACACGAGCGCAACTAAGCCTATATGGTATGAAATTCAATTGTTATTTTCCTAAGGTCATTTTGCTAAGTTCATTTCCCTAAGGTCATTTTACTAAGGTCATTTTGCTAAGGTCATTTTGCTAAGGTCATTTTGCTAAGGTCATTTTGCTAAGGTCATTTTACTAAGGTCATTTGCTAAGGTCATTTGCTAAGGTCATTTTACTAAGGTCATTTTACTAAGGTCATTTTGCTAAGGTAATTTTGCTAAGGTAATTTTGCTAAGGTCATTTTACTAAGGTCATTTTGCTAAAATCATTGTGCTAAGGTCAGTTTGCTAAGGTAATTTTGCTAAGGTCATTTTGCTAAGGTCATTTTGCTAAGGTCATTTTGCTAAGGTCATTTTACTAAGGTCATTTTACTAAGGTCATTTGCTAAGGTCATTTGCTAAGGTCATTTTACTAAGGTCATTTTACTAAGGTCATTTTGCTAAGGTAATTTTGCTAAGGTAATTTTGCTAAGGTCATTTTACTAAGGTCATTTTGCTAAAATCATTGTGCTAAGGTCAGTTTGCTAAGGTAATTTTGCTAAGGTCATTTTGCTAAGGTCATTTTGCTAAGGTCATTTTGCTAAGGTCATTTTACTAAGGTCATTTGCTAAGGTCATTTGCTAAGGTCATTTTACTAAGGTCATTTTACTAAGGTCATTTTGCTAAGGTAATTTTGCTAAGGTAATTTTGCTAAGGTCATTTTACTAAGGTCATTTTGCTAAGGTCATTGTGCTAAGGTCAGTTTGCTAAGGTAATTTTGCTAAGGTCATTTTGCTAAGGTAATTTCCCTAAGGTCATTTTGCTAAGGTCATTTTACTAAGGTAATTTCCCTAAGGTAATTTCCCTAAGGTCATTTTACTAAGGTCATTTTACTAAGGTAATTTCCCTAAGGTAATTTCCCTAAGGTCATTTTACTAAGGTAATTTCCCTAAGGACATTTCCTTAAGGTCATTTTACTAAGGTTATTTTACTAAGGTCATTTTACTAAGGTCATTTCGGTAAGGTCATTTTGCCAAGGTCATTTTCCTCAAGAGGACATCCCTAGCGTACCCCATCGTATGTACATTCGTGCAAGCCACATGTCAAAAAACGCTCTTTGAACACAACCAACGATAACGTTGTACGTGGAACGAACGTCAGAACCCAGCGACGCACGACACTGAGAATGTTCGGCTGTTATATTAGAACATTCGAATCGATATGGATCTATTGTTCTGTTCTAACTACGGACGCAACAACGTCGTTAGCCGACAACGCGTTTATGAGACATAACTCGGACGAACTTCCTGCTCTGGCCACAGATGGCGCCACCGTCGTCGACAGAGACCAGAACTGTTCATGTTGATGAACTCATTTTAGGTGGGACAAATTGCCGAAACGTTAGCGAAGCCTGAGTAGCGACATTAATAGTTCGGAGCGGACACGTTTATGGAGTTGCCGTGTGGTGGCTGCATAGTGGATGGCGTACACGGAGTTCAGATTTGCAATGAAGTGCGCCTGAACGAGAACAACGAATGTGAACAACAATTGTACACGACGACGACGACGACGACGAAGCTGCATCGAGAACTTGTTCCTCTAGTGAGGAGCTGGCTCCTCTGTCACGTTGTACGCCGTGCCGTTATGACACGACGGCAGGCGACTCTGAAACGAGCGTTGACAAACGTCGTTGACGTGTTCGAGTTATCGCTGACGCTTCTTCCTGCTCGCACAGTCGACAATTAGGAAATCTCAGCTGAAAATCGAATCGTGTCGAGGCGGACACGAAGGCGGGGCTCGGCTGGCTCGTCGGTGACCGGGGGCATGGCGAAGATGTCAGAAGTCGATCCGAACCGGCCTGCTCCAGGTGACAGGTCTGGAAATAGATTTGATAGACGAATTCGAATGATGCCAATCCGAATGTCGATGCGACGCGTCGAGGTCGATTCCCGGATTTGTGCTCGAGCTGTTGAGCGCTCAAATACCGGATTTCTCCGACGAACGATGGTTGTGATACAATGCCTACACCCATCGATGCATGAACTCGCCATTGTTCCACGCAGCTTCGCATCGTAGCTCCTGCCTGAGTGGGGAGGGTGGCGGCGGCGGAATGAACTCGGTCCGTTTGTCCATCCGTCAGGCCAATAACGCTCGTCGTCGTCGTCGCTCTTTCCTCCTTTGGCGCCCTCTCTCGGTCTCTCTCTCTCTGTGTCTCTGTATGAGTCTCTGGTCCCCGTGTACACCCCCTCCTAAATCCAACTCCGAGTCGCGCGCCCCATGACGGCTTCAATCGGTGCATATGGTCCGGAACATATACGAATAGCCCCGATGGAACGAATTGACCTCGATTCGGCTTCGACGCCCCATAGTCGTAGGTCTTTCTGCCATTGCAGTCGGCCGCAGCCAGGCAACAAAATCATCTCGGTATACTACTCCGTTCCATCCCCTTTTCCTGTCTCCCTCTCTCTGTCTGGCGTCGGCAACTAGCAGGGTTAGTAGCCCATATGATTACACAAAATCGCCGCCGACCCGGTTGGCGCGCGCGCGCGCGTGTGTGCGCTCTTCTTTGTGGCCCTACGCTCCCCCAGCGCCGCCTCTCGTGGTCCTATGTCCATGGTCGGTCCCTTCGGCGGGAGCCTTCTCAATCGTCCATGTACGATTGCCCGAGCGCCCCCGCCGCCGCCGCCGCCACAACAACAACAGCAACCACTACAAATACTTCTACTGAGTATACCTGACCGGTTGGTGATGACGCGCCGTCGATTGGCCACCGATCTTCGCGTCCAGCGATATTCCACGGAGCGGTCAAATGGAAGCTCGTACACGCGTCCATTGGCCCTCGGTTCCATGTGTGGGCCTCTATCGGGAATGGCCGTTGTCATGGTCGTCGTTCGCAGCCATCACCGCCTCGTTCCTTCGACAACAACCTACACACCTACGAACCTTACGAGGTCATCAAGAGAGGTAGTCAACTGTGGCAACAAAAAGACTACATGTCGCGACGGGGGCGGGGCAGGCGTGTGTGTGTATGTGTGTGGGGGTTTGCACGCGTCCAACGATGACACACATGGGGGCAACACTTGAGGTCTCTCTGTGCGCATGAATGTCACTGTATATATGTGTGTGTGTGTGTGTGTGTGTGTGTGTGCACTTCATGGCATTTTATTGTAGCCACTGGCGATTTCGGCTGCTCGTTCGTAGCTCAAATCGACAGTCATCGAAGTGCTCTCCATTCGTTCATTGCGTGCGATGTCATGCGACCGTGAGGATGACCCGAGATTCTAGGTGCTTCGTCTCCAACAGCCACTCTAGCAGACTCGTGTAACGGAGGAGGAGGAGGAGGAGGAGAAGGGGTGGATAGGTGGGGATGTCGTGCTGATGATTCGGTAGCCCGCTCAGCCGAACTGAGTAGCTGGGTGAATGGGCAGAATAGAGCAGTCGTTGGACACGGGCCATCGACACGGCGCTATTGGACTATTTCGCCATTTCGCTAGGCGACACTGGCCAAGTGGCAAGAGAAGAAGAAGAAGAAGCGAAGAAGAAGAACAACAGCAACGAGAATAATGGATATATCCTCGTTTAGGTTGTTCGCCGAGAGCAGGGGCATCGCTTGTTTCCCTCGTAACCCTCCGCCCCTACGGGAGTTGTTCATCCTCCATCGCATCCCTACGTAGACGTGAATCAATTCCTGAGCAGATGCCTCAATTCGGCTTTATCACACTCACAACTAAACAAGTCCATCACACACGATTTGGCCGCTAGATGAAGACCGCAGCTCTAGCACCAATGTGCTAACACCCGCCACTCTCCATCCAGCTGATCTTCTTCTGCCTAGCGCTGCATTCCTATATCTCACTTTGCTGCCACTCAACGACGGACACGTGTACATACGTTTCTAATATCAGCACGCCGTAGTTCACATGTTGCACATGACGCGCCGTAGCTCACATGTTGCACATGACGGCGATAACAGCAGAAGAAGCGTCCGTTTGGAGTGGCGACCCTTGCATAGACGCGTCATGTTTGTTATGATGCGCAATCGACGGCCATGACCAGAACATGGCGGACGCAAGGCGCGAAGCGACTCGCTCCCTCGTCCGTAACATGAATATCGTTATAGTCATGAAGGCGTGCGTGCATCTGGACGACTCGGATACGGAGGGAATCTGTCGCTTGACGGTCACTGACTGCCCAGATTGGGGTCGGTTGGAAAGGTAGTGCCGAAACGGAAATCGCTCATGTGCTGTTTTGTACATGTAGAACCTGTCGCGGGATTGCGAGAGGGCGTCACACATTTTGCCCTTCATCGTTCTGTATCTAACACTGAGGTCGCTCGGAGCATGGACCGAACAACTCTCTGGGCCCCTTTCACTCATCTCTTACGTGATATAGCAGACCTATATTTGTTTGTTTGTTTGTTTGTTTGTGGAGATCTCTTACCTTCCCGACAGCGACTGGTTGTGTATCACTCTGCTGGTAGTAGATAGGCGAGAAAAACAGTTTTCGTAAAATTTTGCATGATTGCTGACTTTAATCCGCACTGTGCTAATAACTGAATCATCTGCACGGGGGTCACCTTTGACGTTCCAGTCGAGTTCATTTTAAATCGGCGGCTCATTTTAAATTGAAAGCTGACGATGGAGAGATTTCTAAAAATGTTATTACAGGTCAACGGATGGTCAAGCGAATGTTCTTCTTGCCTGACGATGCTTCTTTAACCATCGCGACGAAAAAGTAAACAGCACACCTACCTCGAACGATCTTGCGAAGAACAAAACATTAGACCCTCCTAAATGTTCTTCATAAAGGTTTTCGTTCGAAAGATCCTTCGAACTGTCGTCCTGTTTCCCAGAAGTCCCCAGCTTGCATTGTAGAGGAAAAGATTCCTATTTACGATTACCCAGTAATGCTTTCAAGCATCTCGGGAACTATTTGTGTCTAATAACATGAAGTCATGACACACGGCACTCAGACGGCTACTCAACTTGTTCGTGTGATCGAGGACTAGATCATTTTTCAAAAATATTTTGAGAAATTCAATTGTGTTTTGGTTGACTTTTTCAAAGTGTTTCAGTCCAGTCAGCCAAAACCTACTCACCGACTAATCAACACCAAATCAGAACGTCGATTGCTATTGATATTCGCCTCCTCAAATGAAGTCGAAAGCTATCGGAGCAGTCGCAGTTTGTGTGTTAAAGTTAATAACATTCACAGTTTTAGAGGGGCGCATCGTTCAGATGTAGCCGAGCGATTTGTTTTGGAATCTCTTCTATTCGCCATAGTCATATTTGGTATGAAAAACGACGGTCCCTTCAGGTTCGCAATGTAAGCTGACGACCTTCAGCTTGCACGGACCCTGAGTTTACGCCAGTGACAGAATCTTACTCAGAATGGGGTTAACACAATACGTCTAATGCGTAGGACGCAGAAATTTATGAGCTTGTGTGTCAACTAATAAGTCAATAAATGTACACTGAACGATGTTGCCATCTCACCGGTAAGAGACCCCAGAATCCCAGTGGCAACGGACCTCAATTTTAACCAGTGCATCGATAAGGAGTTTTTCCTTGTCCAGCACTGACTTGACGTCTAGGCAAAAGAATCTCCTGAATTTGATTTTAGTACTTAGCTTAAAAGCTTTGGAGTCTCTAATTTTTTTGGACTGTTCCTAAATCCGTACATGAGGGAAAATGTATCCGAAAAGCATTACGTGCCTGTACGGGCACGGCTCGAGCTGTCTGCAGAGCAAAGCGCGAAATGTACAACGAAATTGAACCTTTTCGTTTCAAGTTTAGCCAAATGACAATCATGGAATATGCACAAATAGGCTCGCACTCTGTTCGCGCAGTCAGCGTCGAGAAAATTCGGTAGCAATTGACGAATCTCATATCGTTTTCATGCTCATCCAGCGAACAGAGCCATTGCATCGTACGACGTTGAAGTAGGCGGAGATTTTTGCTCCGGTAAATAGCCCCGCACACTCGAACGAATGCCTGTTTCGAAACGGCATTTAAGGCTGAAAAAAGCCAGGCCATAAATTCGTCAAACACAGCTGAAGGTGAGAGTTACGAAGCCTGGACACAGTTAGGCTAGATTTACGTCTCACTGTCTGTATATATATATATATATATATATATATATATAGATAGATACATGTATAGATTGATACAGAGTATGTCTAGTCGAAGCTTGGCTGTTCGGGGATAACGACAATAAATATCTAGGATGCATTGCAGACTGCAGCGATATCATCATCATGTCCCATTGAGACGTCGAATAGCACGAATATACATGTCTGTGCCATGTCGGTTGGTTACTCAGCCAGCCATATCCTTAGTTAGATGAGGAGGTGTGTGAATTGGTGCTTCGTCGCCGATTCAGTCGAGCGAGAATCACAGATCGTTTGACAGCAACCCCCCCCAACCCCCTGCTCCTCCTCCTCCTCCACAAAAAATAGGATCTCATCACCGCACTCGGATCCGGTGACCCTTGCCATTCGTAATCAGCGCTATTATGGCTAAATAGGCCCTAGATTACAGGGCCAAGATGGCTTCATTGACAGAGGCTGTTTTGCCTACGTCAATCTGTGCCCCTATCGAGCGATCCCTCACAAACGGAACACTTGGATATGGGGTCTGTAACGATATCGAGACCCGGGTAACGACACCTCACAGTGCAGCCGTAACCGAGTGTATTAGACTATATCTGAGAGTAGACGTCGTTTACATACAATACCACATAGAGTACCGATTGGATGGCGCACACACACACACACACACACACATCCATTTACCCACCTACTCCGCTTGTTGGAGTCGTGGTCGCTGCAATAGCTGTAGTCTCTTTCGATCTCTATCACACATTCTGGATGTCTATTTATCTACATCCGTCCACGTTCTATTTGTCCCTCTTTCTCTGTGTTTCTCGCAGTCTCATGTGGATGTTCGTTGACGATGTTCTCTTCGTATTATAATACTGCTGCTGCTGATGCTGCTGCTGCTGCTGCTACTGCTGGTGTTGCTGCTGTTGATGCTGTTGATGCTGTTGATGCTGCTGCTGCTGCTGACACTGATGCTACTGCTGTTACTGGTGATGATGGTGGTGGTGGTGGTGGCGATGGTGATGGTGCATGATTATCGTTGAGTGGCCGAGTGGTCAAGTGAGTGTAACAAGTGAGTGTGATGGCGTTTATCCCTAGTGAAGGCCCGATTGCGGTTGGCATTAATGGCGTATGTCATACGTAGTCCATCTCTAGTGTCTGCCATTTTTCGCGACTAGCATATTCGTCAGCCATAGGGCGACGAAATTCGAATCGGTGACCGCCTGGCTAGCGATCTCGCGTACGTCGGGCATCAACGATATTTATTGCCGCAGCAATTGCAATAAAACAAAAGAGAGAGAAAGAGGAAGGGGGCGATTCTAATGTCGGTTGAACACAATGGCCAGTTGAGTGGCGTAGTGGTACGGTCTCGTTATTTTTGGCGTTAGCTCAATCACTTTAGTTAGCCCTTAGAACGCATGGGAACTATTATGCTATCGAGGTCATCTCATGAACAACTCCACTTCGGAATCTGTCTCCATTGTGTGTATGTAAGCGAGAAATAGCTCCAGCTACGATCGAAAATCCCGCGCATTGCATTAAGTCGACGATGAGTGGAGATACCGATTGTTATCGAGATTTTTGCACGCATGTACCAATGTTTTTATTTGGGCGATTGTCGTGGTAATGTGGTGGTAACGTTTACCTCTGAAAATAATATAAGTAATTGAAGAGATGATTGTTACTATTATCGCACTCACTGTTCGATTCTAAAATGCGTTCAAGTCATCTAAATAAATGCCTACGCACTGTCACAGAAGAAACGGCATTTGCTTGACCATTTCATCCGAAGTGGTGAAAAGGTCGAGCAAAAATGGAGAAAAAGGAAAATAATAGAAAGTACCTTTATATATATATATATATATATATATATATATATAT
>MNPL01032785.1:42253-55407 GCA_002081605.1 Tropilaelaps mercedesae | reverse complement strand
TATATATATATATATATATATATATATATATAAGTCGGATATATCTATATATGAGCAAGTTGGGATTAATATCGATCACTGGAAATGCATGGCCCCCGTTTTTCAGCCGGGATCTACCATGAACTTTATTCATTTTAGCAAAAAAAGACCGACGATCAGTGAAAAGAAAGCCATCCCTTGTTTTACCCACGACAACTTACAAATGTCGAGAGATCGTCCACAAGTCGTCTACGACAATCTTCCGCTCAATAAGGACGTATAGCGCGCCGGCTATTTTGAAGTTCTTCTGAAGGCCTAGACGACGTCATTATCCGTGACCGAGTCGCTACCCGTCGCCATCATAGTTGAAGCGGAAAGAAGGATTCGGTGGTCAGCGACGAGCTGGTAGCAATGGCAATATTTTGCGCGTACAAGGTGGCCTAAGATTTGGCTCGACTCCATTTTCCCAGCCGAAGCCAAACGTCTTACCGGCTCACGTCTTGGCGCCAAGCCGAATGAGCCCCGTGAAGTTTTTTCATGGTCAGATTGACTCAAGTTCTGTCGAGTTGTCGGTTTATGTGGAATTCCGTTCAACATGTCCATAGGACAGCGCCATGGCTACAGAATGGGTGAAAACGAGAATGGTTGCATACTCTCGATGTTAGTTTCTCTAGTTTGATTGGATCATAGCTAGGGAACGGACGAACACAAACGAATCTACTGTGGAAAACTATTTCTAAACGCGACCTGCTTTAGCACGGGTTACTCGTCCCTGTAAAGCTGAATAGTCCCGCGTGGATTTAACGTCTCAGCCACGGATCCATCTCCGCGCGATCCCAGCACTGCTGCCACACCGTTAAAATACCGTCGTCGAACCATCTCCTCGTTGTAGACGGTCAACATGGAATACGTCTTCGCATTCACGATCTACGTAGGCTGTGCTATGGACAGGCTCACCCGTTAGAGTGAGAGAGAGAGAAATGGATTGGCTGTATAGTCAGCGCAGCATTGCCGTCATCTTTCGAAGGCGAACGCTACCGTGCGAGACGAACCTCAGCGAGGAGATGCACTCCCAGAAAACTTCAGCTCTCGGTACGAATTGTTAAGGACTGTTATTGGACCGTCGTTCGCTGGCATAGCAGCTGCCCGTCACACACGTAATAGGTTTGTATCCTCGTCGGTGCAACGTTCGTGACCGTACCAACAGCGACACAATAATAGTGACGTTCAAACCTGAGTCTGAAGGGCCGCAACAAATTCCGGCAGGGTGAACCAGTCGAGGTTAGCGCCTGCAAAACGCAGACTACGGATGTGCAATCGACTACTTGAGATCTGTATCAACAGCAGTAAAGCGCAACGACTAAGGTTACACTTCAGCGTGGTGGACATGCGCCGTACGGGTAAAAACATAGTGAGGACATGACGATAGCATCTGCACTCGAGCAAAACGGCCAACCATTGTTGGCTGTCGTTGACGCCAGAGAATTCGTTCTGCTTCTCGATGATGGCCTTCCTTTGCGCATCGTGCCGGAGGCATAATATTAACATCATGTAAACATACGTCGTTGTAGAAACCGCAGCGGCGAACGTTCATATATACCGGTGCCAATGCCCTGAGATTGCAACACAGCCACATGCATTCATCCCGCAACGGCAAGAGCACAAAGGTAACAGTTACCATGGACATTGCTGTCCCCACTCACCCCGTCGGGTTTGTTTGTGACAAGAGGCGGTTTTCTCGTGCCGGGAACGGTCACTATGCCGAGTTATCCTGAATATTAGTACTACTGTGAGCTGGCCACGTTCGAATAGTACACCAGTGATAACAATAACACAGCCGTGTGCCCTTTAGATAGAAGCAATAACATCTGTCTCCAATATTTTCTTTACAGCAAATCGCTCAATGAAAACTGGATCCCCTCACCGTCCTGTGCGGATGACCGAGGCCCAGTGTCATATCTGAACCGAAATCAGACACCCCATAATGGCCCCTCTCGTATTGACACTCCGCTGCTATGACAGAACCACTTCGCTGTTCCGACTTGGAACACTGCGGCAAAGATTTCAAATGAGTTTGTTTTACCTAAACAGTGTTATGTTAGGCACAAAGAGCATATACGCACACTCACACTATCCGATACTTGTCGTTGGGACGTCTGGTGGGACGACGGCTGTCAACTACTCCAAAAATCCTTACGAACGATATTCCAGCAGTCGGCCACTAGCATTCACCAAGCACGACACGTTACCCACAGGGGGATGTTCTGTTATAACTCACTGGCCGTTGTGGCGATTTCACTGGGGCGAACTCTCGCTCAGCTTGGTGGCAACGAATCACCCTTTGCCACCGACGCCTGTGTATTTACCACTGCTGTTACCGGTAGCTTCTGTCGGGCAGTCTTCCGTTTCGCAGTTGTACAAAGCAACAGCTTATTGCGTTGTATACGCAGATATGTGGAATCGACGTGAGCCAACAAACCAATGACTTGATATTAAGTGACTCCCTGCGAGAGAGAAAGAAATAGAAGTTGAGAGAAACACAGATAGCGAGCAAACTCTGACCAGCAGAAAGAGGAATGGAGTAGAGCAAGCTGTGAGTGAAAATTTTCGAATTTAATCGCCATCCCCACTCCCTGCAGTTGTGCCTGGTTTTCCCTAAATTTCCCCACTCGTTTAATGTCTCAACGGTCTAATTTCGGTGAAGTGATGCGGGAAATGGTCGAGATAAGAAAAAACGTAAGCGTAGAAAATGCCATGACAAGATAACGTCGAGTTCCGTCGTAATGACTAAAGCCGTTTGAGGGGACGAAGGTTGCTTCTCTCTCCGCACCCGGCTCAGGGAACCTGTAAGATGAATCAATCGTTGTCTAGCTGAATCGAGGAGTTTCTTATCAATGCCACGGCTTGATGCGATAAGGCATTATAAGACTCTTCGCGAGATCTCATGAAGCACACACGAATCGCCTCCAAGCCATCAAAGTCCAGTCTGACTGCAAAGAATTGGTTACCAGAAGCTTCACGATATGCACACGACATCCGAGCTACCTGTGTCGTCTGATAAGGAGAGACACAGGTACCTGGACAAGAACGCAGTCACAGCTACCACATCGCGAGTAGGCCAGAAAAACAGACCGCCAACCTACGGCTGACCCACCACATGACGAAATTCACTTCAAGAAGTCAAAAACCGTAGCACTTTGGATATACGAGACACATTCATATACAGATACGTACATACACATTCACCCACAGCAGCGGATTATACTTGTTTATCGTTCTGGACAAAGAACAAAGATGACCCGTTTGGACGGCCGGTTCCCACGGGGCAATAGCCTCTGACAAGGAACTCCATTCGCTTGTAAGATTCATCCATGTTAGGGGCGTGAGGGGAGAGCAAATGAGAGATTGTACCTAGGGGACACTCACCAGGACGGAATATCGACGGAATACCCGGCCGTGTCGTCGGGCGAACGCTGGGCAACGAATCGTGGACCCCTCAACGATATGCTCACTTGTCGTGCCAACTATAGCAACGACACACTTGTTACGCGACTCACAGTCAAACCCGGTAATGCACAGCACCCAATAAACGCAATATCAGCGCCCACTGCACCCAACTCCACACTGTCCACGAAGTTGTTAGCTCCCCCTGGGTAATACAAGATGGCCGATATATCTACTCGCCGCCAGGCATGGAAGCCTTAAGCAGCTGAAACATTCTATGGTGTAGATCAGGCGCCAAAATTCGAAAAACGACAGGACGGCGCAAAAGCCAACGAAATACGCGGTCAAAGCAGCGGTTTCCGGACACAAACAAACATGGCGCTAACCACAGTCAGATTGCACGGTGTTGTGTTCAAGTGAATAAAGGGAATGAACTCCGAGGAGACGTGAAAGGAATACGGTGCACCGCGCACTGTCCGGATATAACCCAATATTCAGGAAACATGCTAACCCCGGCTTTCGAGATTCGACAGGACAGCCGCACGGTGTTCTTGACCATAAAGGCGCCGTATACGAATGTGAGTTTGCGAACACTGGTGTAATTCTTTCTGGGACTAGAACACTCTCCGAAGAGCCAATTATGTACCAATATATCGATATTAATTCAGTTTGCGATATAAAAGGCTAAAATATGTGAACCGTTCGACAAAAAGAGGTGAAGCATCAGTGCTGGTTGTGAAGAGGAATTTGATGTTTGTAAATACTACAGGGCCGTGCGTCTTTTTTCCCTGTTCAGCGTGATTCGATTGGGCTGTTTGTATTGCAGATAAAAGACTGCGACATCTACGTCTTCGAAAATGAAGTGAAGTTCTATTCGAAACCTTACTTCTTGCGGTAGGTATCTAATCAGTGTTGGTAATAATATCAGCATAGAAATCCGAGGGGTCATCTGTGATCGTCCTTAGCTGCACGTGAAATTGTACTTGAGCTCTATAACATCAATCAAAGTCGAGATATCAATCGAAAGGTCAGTTTTTTGCGCAAGTTTGCGCGTAAATTGCCATTGGGCATTTTACCTTTAACACATGCGTACAGCGCACATTGAATTGCCAAGCGTTGTCGAGATGCAGCTGTGTAATTGAAACTTTTTCATTTAAAAAGTGTCAATTGTTTTCTTCCTGTCGCTAGTTTCTGTCTTGGTTGAAGACCCTAGCTAACGTGGTAGACATGATAATATCATATCATATACTATTACATTATACTACGCATTATAGCACTGCGGTGATGAGCACGTTGTGGCAATTACGCAAGGCCATGGCCGGAAAAATAAGGATTTATTTGTCCGTACATATATGCTCGATTGTTGAGTTTTTACTACGACTTAGGTGGTAAAGCAAAAACGCTGCCTTTCCAGGCTAAACCTGCCTGGAAACGTTGTCGAGAACGGCAATGCAACAGCCAAGTACGATGCCGACTCGGGCACGTTTGAGCTCGTCCTGCCAAAAGAGGTTCCCGGCGAGTGGTTCGAGGATCTCGAGCTACTTACGAAGTTACTCGCACCCAAGGTTAAGCCAGGACAGCAGCCCTTCATCGAGGACATCGATGGAGGTATGGTCACTTTTCGCATTTAAATAAACTGTCGGTATTAATATAGCCCCATGCAGTTGAAGCGAACCATATCATAGAGCCGTCTTTCAATGTGAAACTTCCAAGTTTTGCAGGTGTGCGCGGGCATTGCATGACAAGAAGGGTTTGTTCTTTTTGTGGCTAGAAAAGATTTGCGAATTTCGTACAAAGGGTCTTAGGAGCCGCGTTAACCTGATGTAGAGACAATATGTACGATGTAGCTAATAATACGTACTGAGATTGGCGTATTCCGATCTTATAATCATTTACTTATCTTACATCGACCAGTACTCGAATATCCGCTAACCTTTGCTACCAGTTACCTTGAAAGGTAATTTTGATTTTCAATCAGCAAATTCCGCTCCTGACCGCCAATCCAAGACGGAAATACGGGTCTTTTCTCGTTCTGTGGAATGCGTTCTGTTAATTACGACACATAAGTCCGGCTTCAGCTTGTTGACTCGATCAAAGTAAGTCCAGTTTTAATCGTAGCGTTCTGTACCCTGTAACTTTAGTTTAAACCGAAAACTTTCAGCTCCTACTGAAGTGCTGGACGATGAGGAGGGAGATATCTGGCAGGTGGAACAAATTCCGTTTGAGGAAGCAGCGGCGAGTCTCCAAAGCCGAATGTACGGGTTCAATCGCAGCAAAACAGGTGTCATTGCGAGAATCCAGGCGGACCTGCCCGGCATTTGTGATATCCGGTAATTGAGGTTTGATGTTACCTTCACACTACATCAATTACGCCGCATCAAAACGTGTATCAGTCAGTTTCACTGCACTTCAGGTGTTTGTGACTTCAGCTAAATTCGTGCACTTAAATTAACGCGGATTAATGCATTAGTAGTTTGCGTCCTCAATAGTAACTCTATGTTTGTTCTGAGCCATGACTTCGACGGCTATGTTGCATATTTGGAGGTTTGTTAGCTTTTTTTGAGGAGAGCTCGGTTAACGAGGAGCTCAATTCGTTTATGGTACTCATACGGAATCTCTGTAATGATGACTCGATAAAATGTTCGTGGAATATAAGTTTAACCAAAGCCTAGGTTTACCGCATATTTTATGAACTTACGCTTCATTCATCAGCTTTGGTAAAACGTTGCTACAACAATTCAACAGAGATCCCGAGTTGAAATCGGTCGAAATAGCCCGCGCAGAAAGGCTGGAGCGGGAGAAAAAGGATTTCGACGGAGACCACTACCTCCACGACCTGTTCGATAACGAGGGAGAAATCGCGGAAGTCCTCAACGCGGAGCTTGATCTCACCAAGGTTTGGTACCAAATCTGCAAATATTTTTAGCGATATGCTGACTTCCCGTTTCAGCATATACGGTTCAACTTGTGGTGGTGTAGCAATCGCTCGTCAAACGGGTGCTGGCGTTAATAGCTAACTAACAGTAATAGAAGTCTGGATGCCTGTGCTGATGGCATGATGATATGATGTCGATTCAACCCTCATACGGGGCTTGCTTTGGCAAGTTTTCTCCCCTCTTTTGTGATTGTTTTCCACGTATATTTGTTAAAGCAGTTTGTACGATATGATGTATTTCTCTCCGACAGGAATTGAAGTTTGATGATGATGAAAGTGCTCTACTGTCACGATTACCCGCCCGTAGCTTCATCATGACAAAGGAGGATAAACTACGCTGTGTCCTCGGACTTGCAGACTTAATGTTCGCATGGGCCTACAATAATCGCGTTTGCGAGGGGGAATGGCATACCGAGTCAGGTGTGTGTATATCTATTTTTTCATTTGTGTGTGTGTGTGTGAGTGCGGATATGTGTGCGTTTGTGCGTGCGTATGTGTCTGTATGTGCATGTGTGTGAAAATTATTTTTTTGGGACAAGAGTCGTCTTTCAACCTCTTGGTTATGTGAACTCTGGTTTTACCGGCCTTCTGTTATTTGTGCAGGTTGGACGGTGGCAAAGCTGTCCTCAACACTTGCATATATGGAGGAATTCATATCGATGAAAGCGGTGATGAACTCCTGCATTCGGCGTTCGCTCATCTACCCGTTATACCGGCGATACGATCTGGCGGTGCGGTGTTGGCAGGATGCGATAGAAGTTTTTCGCGCTGGCTCAATGCGAGTGCTTAAATGCCTGCTCGATATCCACCATGCTCTAGAAAATGATGCAGACGCTCGATATGTACTCAACGAGCTGTACATTGCTGACTATATGATCTGGCTGCAGAGGCAGTGCAAGTCACAGCGACTCGTCGAAATCGCCGATAAAATGGCTCAGGTAGAGGTAACAAAGGAGGAATTGTGCCTTGATCTCGCTGGTTTCGAGGAAGCCGCAAAAATAGTCGAGCTTGAAAAAAAAGTGAGTGGTTAGTCTTAAACAGATGGTTGAACTAGTGTTAGCCGATGTTTTTGGCTATAACTCGTGATGTTTGCTATGACTCGGAACGATCTACCAGTATACGTATACGCGCTTAAAAATATTTTTTCAGTATTTCTAGTGTTTTTTCTCAGTGCCTAAGAAAATCAGTTTTTCTGTATTCCTACTGCCTTTCGTCAGACATTAAGTAGCTGTATCAAATTGTTCTTTCCTTAAACTTTTGAACTTGAGTAACCGCATAAATGTAGAAAACAAAAATTATAGAAATCTCGCGTATAGATTGAAATTGCAACGAAATTTATCGATGAATATATTTCTGGGTACCTCACTTCACCGCGCCACCGCAATTACAGCTGGAGAGTCTGGCCATGGAGAAAAAGCCATCAGAGCAGGCTTCGGTTGGAGACTCTAAAGCGGTGGCCGCCGCTAACGCTTCAACCCACCCCGTAGGAGCTCCAGCTGCTGTTTTGGATTCTGACGATGAAAGTGGATCTGCCTCTTCGACGTCCGCGAACGATACCGATGACTATGATAGCTTCGAGGAGTCAAACTCATCGGACGCGCAGTCTACCTCCTCGTCATCGACGTCAGAGCCACAGTCACTCAAATCTGCTTCATCCGTCAATCGAAATCTATAGCGACGGTGAAAGGGGTAAATTAAATATCATGGCGTGGCAGCAACTTATCGCTGGCATTTACGCCAGCAGACGTCCTATTTAGTTGTGGCTGGAGACGGTCGTTGTCTCGGAGGTTACCCTTCGAAGCCCTCTCTGAATTATATTCGTATGGTGCACATATACATAGGTAGGCTGTGCGGAAAGTCTGTATGAAGTTATTAAAAAGGTCACTTTGGAGTACACTGGAAAATAATGTCCCACAGTGAGTTTCTTTTTTACAGTTCTAGAGAGGCTTCTGGGTTACTTTGTATACCCAAAGGATGGGGATAGCCACCTGTACTATCATGGCTAAATAGGCATACTGACATTTTAAGACCGCGTTCACCAGTATTGAAAAGCGGATCACTATCCTGACGCGTGATTGTTTACCCCATATTTTTTGGAAACACGCCTCCGACGGGAGTTGTGTTGCCCTTTTAGCCTTAATTCAATTTTGAATGCACTGGTCGATAAGGGGAGTCTGTGTATGGCTGTCAAACTGGCTTTAACATTAACCAATATAAACGTAAACATTTTTTAACAATCATGAAGACCAAATGCTTTATGTTATTATGAGCTCGTATAATCCTTTGTTATCGTGAGGAGAGACAGTCCTCATGAATTAGGCTCTCATAGAATTTTTGGAGTCGTTGTAATTGTCTGTCTTGAAAGCAGGCAGCTAAAAAGCTCTGACAACCGGCGAAAATTTACGAAGCGCAGTAATCGTCCATTATCAAAGGCATACATTATTCAGTTTCCGGAACGTTCCTGCCGTTGCTAATAAACCACTATCTATTCGATAGGTATTAATCAATACAGTAAACGTCAATTAAAAAAAATGTATCTATCAGCCGACACCTTTGTATGCGCGGATTCGCAAGCACCACCTTCCTGTGCTGGGCTGCCGAGTGGGCGTAAAAACGTCTGTACGTATTTACTTTGGCTGAGCAGCGTCTTCTAAAGAGAATAGCCACTGTTGCATTAAATGCAGCTTTGATATTGGAGCCTGAAATAGTTTTGCAAGTGCCAACTGGGGAGTCAAACACTAATTTCCTAATAAAAAACCAGTGCGTTAAAGCCTTGTGTTTAAAAATGTTTTCTCCAAAATAAGCAGCATCGATTCAACAAATAGTGACATTCGTGGCGATTCACTCAATTCGTGTAATTGAAAGAATCTGAGGGTGTGATGAAGGTCTGAAGGAAAATCTGAAGGTGAAGTTCCACACACTACGCGACATCACGAAAACATGTCGGGCTCGGTGACATTGTTGCAGACTAGCAGAAAGAATAATATGACTAGGCCCGATACTTTAATATCCTAAAATTTGTATAAATATCGGTAATTGTTGCGTGATGCAATAGAGTTCAGTAAAAATTAATGACGTTTGCGTACGAGACATACTCAAGGATTATAAAAGCGCACATGTCTAACAAAACACGCGTATAAAAACGTGTGTATAAAACATCAAGACGAGATAGAGACACAGACGATGTCTGTGCAGTCAGGCGGACTTAATATTAGACTATAAGCAAGACATTGGTCACTTAAGTCTGAAATAGACCCAATAATGAAAAGCGTAATTCAACGCATTCATATCTGTACAAATACAGCAGTCTCCTTGTATTCACTCACCGGACCGGTGCAATCGGCAAATTGTTAGAGAAAGTCTATGAGATTTTAGTGTCAGGTTTTGCTCCCCGCTGAGTTACCAGTGAACTTCGTCGGGGTCGTTTGCCCACTGTAGGTTGGCATAGGGAGCTCAGAATGACAAAAGAATATGCAGGATTCCCCTAAGTTAAAGATGCTGTCTTTTTGTTATGATAATCAAAATGGTAATTGAGCGTTACTGTCCTATTAAAACGGGCGTTGCGCTCGGTCATATCATGCATAAATTGCATTATTTCTGACGGCTAATGTAGATTGCTGTCATATTGTACATTAAGATATAATAGATATAGTTACCTACAAGTATAATGACGAGTATTATATATGATTTGTATAAGAAGCGGACGCAATCAGCACTACCTCAGCGTAGCCGAGCGAGACGTAAGAAGGAAAATACCGAATAAGTGTAAGTTATAGTTAAACGTATCTATCTGAACTAACGGAGTTAAATCGGTAACGGTGTATAACTCTGTAAAAAGTGTATAGTGTACAATAGAGGCATATCGTTGGGGTGAGTGCGTGGCACTCATATGTGCGGCAACCCTTAGAAGACCCGTATAAAATTTATAAAACCCTTAAACAAGAGACAAGTTCATGGAATGACTGCTTTGTTACTTACCTATTCTATTAAAACGTGGTATGCCGTACATATAAAAATAACGTTTGGATTTTGAGTTGGGAAATTACATCCCACAAACGTATATATAATTCAGGGGGAACTTCTAGCCAGGAGTGTGAACTAGTAGAACAAAACATACTATTTTGTATAGTTGACCTATAAAAGCTGAAAGAGTCAACAGAAATCTATTCCCGTTTGTAAATCTTTGGAATTAGAAAACCTTTTACTTTTCGCTGCCTACACAAGCCAACAAATGTACCGAAAATGAACTATTCATTAACAGAACGGACCCCTCCCAAATGTTGTGAAAAGTATTCGTATAATTATGTTACGATTTTAAAAAGAGCTGACCACGTGCAATAAATGAGGCCGTCCGCTTGTTCATTCCTCAAAGGTGATATTGCCTGAGGTGATAGTAGGCTTTACGGGAAGCCTTTTCTTAAAGGCAATAACTCTAAGCGAAGTTAGGGCAAAACCAACGGAATGTGCAGTTTGGCTAGTATAAATCTTATTGGCAGAGGTTCGTGTTACGTTTAAACGTCGCAACCACGACGACCACTCAACGCCATTGTCCTACTAATATCTCATAACTAAAAACATGACACAGAACGTAAAATATATCAAGATTCTTTTGACCGACATTGTAAATAATTAATATTAGAATTGTTTTCATTATATCGTTTTCACTTGAGTAGTATATCGGCTCTTTCTTTTTCCTATTTATCAAGCGACACATATTTCTCCTACATACGACGACGTCCCCTCCCCGAGATGACATGATATATGCTCCCGTCTGCAATAGTATTTCCTGACGCTCAGCACCCGCGGTCTCATCGTTTGATGGCGTACATTACCGTACGTACTTAGGCAAGCCTGTACACGTCTATAACATACACGCTTTCAGTGTTTATAGTAATTAATGCACCAGCTGCCTTCCAATGAAGCCAAATGTGTCAACTGGATAAAACGATAGAATTCGCCACGTCTAAATTTAGAATATACCAGCCCAAAAAAGTACACAGTACGACTCTTATGTCACGTTCCTGCGGGTAATCATATCCCGGAGCCATTGTAGGTACTACAGAGCCCAGTAGCCGCAATCAGGGGGCAAACCATCTAGCCTTGAAAATTAGGCGAGATTATGCGCATCCCCTAACGCGCATCGAACCCAGAGCTGGAACAATAACCGCTTAGTAGAGCTGGTTAGGTTTTAGTCTTCGTTCTCCGAGTCGACCTCGTCATTACTGCAGAGATCCGAATCTTCAACGGCCGAATCTTCGACTTCCACCTCGGATTCCTCGTCGAGCGCATCCCATTGTGGATGGGACTCAACAATCGGTTTTGCCGGCTTCACCTCGAGTTTCACGTCGATCTGCTGGTCAAAATCCTAGAAGAAAAATAAGATAGCATGCAGCAGAACAAAGAGACTTCCATTGAATAATTATAAAGCAACAGGGATACCTACCTTATTAATGCATTCGTTAATTGACTAAATGTAATAACTTATCTGGTAAATGACTAAGTGTAAAAATACATCCGTTAATGATAAAATCTGTTAATGCATCGGGGTTCAGACACCGTCCCCATTCTAATAGGCTCTGTGGGATTCCAACTGTAGGATTTAATGTTGCAAAATACTGGTGTTAGGCCCGTGCGGCTTTAATTTTCTAGATCAGAGGCAGAGCGCACTCAGTTGCAGCGAACCTGTATAGTTAGGAAAGTTACAATAAAACTTACAAGGAAAAACCACTATATATGCACAGCGATACGAATATACCGGAGACAGAGACTTGGCATTTCATTATACCAACCTCAACATACGAGTCACTTTTGACGTGCAGAGTGTAATGGTATGCTCCAGGCCGATGCGGCGCCGAAAACTTGAGTATGGCGTCCTCCTCTTCAACGAGGTTTGTCATCAGGAAGGGCACTGTTGTGAGTTGCTGCTGCTTTTTGTCGACAAGATAGAGCCACCAGAATTCCTGCTTGTCTATAGGGAAATACGGCGCATGCACCGAGTGCGAGATCTTCGGAATCTTGTCCATGTTCTTTTTCTTCTTCTTCCTCGAGCCAACGTCATCGAAATGCAATCGCTCCTCATCAGACTCTTTATCGGGATTGGTCTTGGGACCGTCCTCGGGCTCCGGTTCACTGTCGCTGTCACCTCGACTTAAAACCTTTAACCGCTGCCGAACCTCTATCCCGTCATTTTCGCTGTCTCCGCCCTCATCGCGATCCCTAAGGGACGCCTGACTCTCGCGGCCTCCATCGGCCCTCGACCCGATTCCGTTCTCGCGGGGGATATCGTTCTCCTTATCTTCTTCCTCTTCACTTTCATTGTCGCCTTCACCGGCGACTTTGCTGACAATCCGAACGTTTGTCGGCTTTTTGCCCTGAAAAACGCACGCAGGTACAAATTCAGACGTGTATGTGTGTGACAATGACGTGTGTGGAGACAACTTGAGTTTTTCGGAGAAAGAACCAGAGCGAAGTAGGCTGCCACTAGGCTGTTGTATTTAAAATTTCTGTGTGTTTAAATTTGAGTTTTTTCATGCATTCGGTTTTTTGTGCGAAGAGCTCGGTTAACAACGAGGATTGTCACAAAAGTGCATTGATCAAAAACAGCGTATAGTTCGCGACACTTCTATCATTCTCCTCGATTAGCTCTCTGAAACCCTCGAGACTGCAAATGAGGGGTTTATTTTACAACTGTCAATAAAAGTATCGAATTTTGCGAAAAAATGCTTCCCAAAAATATATGAACCTCATCGGTAAAAAGCACTGCATGGACGTCAAAATGCGAAAACATTTTCATATT
>MNPL01032785.1:21642-41716 GCA_002081605.1 Tropilaelaps mercedesae | reverse complement strand
CAGAAGAACCGTGTGCGAGATCCGCCACTTAAAGTACATGCCAATTTTTTTTCGAAGACATTCTACCCACCTTCGCCTTCTTTTTGCCGCCGGTTTTCTTGTTTTGCCCTTTCTTGAGCCAGTTAATCTGTTTGGGTTTTTCCTCGTCCTTGTCATCCTTCAGCTCCTCTTCGGTGCGGTTGATCACCTCCTCTGGCTTGCGCCGTCGCATCGTCACCGTCAACGTAACCAGGGAGTCGGCCGTAATTGTGTCCGGATCCTCATCGTCAATGACTTCTAGCTTATAATGCACTTCAACCGAAGGCATCCTCTCGAGACACTTCAGCACCTCCTGGTATTGCGCGTCATCGAGAAAACGTAGCACCTCCCGCCGCTTCGTCTCACTCAGGTGGCGTAGCTGATCTATACTTCTGATATGGGTTTTCTTAGCGATAAAATAGCGTAAATGTTCCTCTTCCACATAGGGGATCTGTAGCAGCGGGTTACGGTTCTCCCACAGCGCCTGCACGACGAGTTGGCATAGCCTGATGGCATTTTCTAATGTCTCTAGCTTTGGCATGCGTTGGATATGACCGTTAAGGTTCAGCATAACCAACTGCGCGGTACACGATACGAATTCGCTCAGCAAAACGGGACATTTTTTCACAATATATCGCATGTCTTTGGCTGCTCCAGCGTTCAGCGGAAGCCGCAGGAGGTGGGCGTACAACAGAGCTCTAGCCTTGATCGAGTACTCGTAGTTCAGCGGCGGCTCGCGGTTCTTCTCGCCAAAATCCTCGATCTTCTTTATGAGCTGTGGAATTTCCTTATTGTCAGTCGGCCGCATCTTCATTTCGGGATTGTGGTCGGACTTGAAATCAAGCGAGGCTGCTATGATCATCACAACACGACGTAGTGTCATCAGCGAGGTCCTATTTATAAAGTAGAAGTACAGCTGTGTCGTATCGAGAAGAACTTCAAGGTCTTCACCGTACTTCGCCGATCGGTACCACCAAATTCCGACAGCTGTAGGCAAGCCGATCATAAAGACAAGCATATACGCACCGAGCACCCAGAACGAGTTTTCCTTCTCCACTATCCAGGAGGGAAGGGCGATTCCAAAAGACATCGCACCAGGACCATCGGGATTCCCGTAGGTCTCCCAGTTTTTACGAGCCTCGTCATCAGTCAACGCAGCGTAGGCTTTGGCTATCCTCATGAATTTAGTATCGTCGCCGCCCTTGTCCGGATGGTAGATCAGAGATAGTTTTCGGTAAGCTTTCTTAATTTCCGCTGTAGTTACGCCCGGTTCCAGTTCGAGAATCTCGTACGGATCCCATTTCACCCACGTATCCTCAAGGTGTTTAACCTGGAATAGGGCCAGTAAATGAGAGCCAATGAAGATTAGAGGGTACATTGCGCAGCCAACAAGGAAGACAAAGGTATGGACAATTCTCCGAAAATGTTCATTTTTCTATAGAGTTCGCACAAACCGCGAGGAACATAGTCGGATATTGATAACCGACGTAGTCGCGCACAGCGGCGTATGCACTTGTATATGAGACTGGTATTGGAGATATTTAACCGTTCAGAAGGGCAAGAAGAGCAATCATGGGAATAATGAACAAAAAGATCAGAATCCTGCCGAGATACTCTTACTAACAATTAGTAATTAGGGGGTTTAGAAAGAACGCATTGTCCAACGCATGTTCACCCGACCGCATCGTGAAACAACAACACGCGTATTACGCACAAATGTTCAGTGGAATCGAATATTCGCAAAATTTAACACTGAATCGGGTCGACCGAAACGGTCTGAGTAAGCGAAAAGACATAGCCGTGTCTATGGTTTAAAAATCTGTAGCACAAACTGCCGATTTACCTAACCACATTTACATATAGATACAGATAGCCCGATAGTACTGTATCGAAATGTACTCGACACTTGCGACATATGCTAAAGCATCCTTATCGTTACGAAGGGTCTAAATAAAATTTGGACATTATTCATAAAGTTGCTCACACAACACCCTTTTCTCGTCTGGCATATAGCGTCTCCAAAATGGACTAGCTTACGCCCACTGTATAAGCTAATATAAGCGCTATTAATTTTCCAGATCTAGAAAATCAAGGGGCTATATGTGTAGTACGTCTTTCTCCTTCAACTCGTTCTACGTAAGCATCTTTCCAACGACTTGTTATATTTCAAACGTGTTGCGTGACTAGGCGGCTACAGCACCTTTGGATGGGTTCTTAATGCATGCTAGGTTTGATAGGCTTCAGGGTAGGTTGCGGAGTAGAACAGGTCGCGAACTGATCTTTGCGATCATTAGGCATTAAGCAGGTAGTTCGCGATTTACTGCTAGTGAACGATAGGACAGAAGTGGCCTGATGGTCTATTGAGGCCGGAAGAACGGCACAATGGGTGAATCTGCAGCTAAGTCTAACTTCAACGATGCTGCCCACCGCATTCAGGCAGTGTAGGGAATTCTAAGCCAAGACAGGCGGCGCAACTTCATGGCGTGGCCAATTTGTTTCGGTCTGCGCTTCATCCAACTGAATTGCTGTCACTTTTTGACGTCTTGCTGCGACTTACGTGACTCACTCAATTTACGATTTCGGCATGGAGAGAAATGATGCTAGGCAATGGATTTGAGTATATCACCAGACTGCTGGAAAAGCTGCCACATGTTGCTCGCTTTAGAAATCTAAGGCTAAATATATATGAATATATTAGCAGTCTATGTACCGTGTGATTATAAATTTAATTGTGCGCCTCCACAGGGCACCTTGCAAGGCCAGTTTCCAAAAAGTAAAAAAAAAATATATATATGTATATATATATAGAATCGCCCATAAATGTACGAACCGACAGATTTCGGTAGCAAGAGTGAATCAGACTGCACTGTTAAGCGGAGCATAACGAAACTGCGTCCAACAAAGCCGGAATTGGCGCCTCTGAAGAAGGCGGCACGTAAATCCATTTCGCACTGTGTCCCACCCGGTTGATCCCGTTTATCTAGTTTTACTAAGTCTGCCGCCAAATGAACACCGAAGCCGTTGAGCACTACGCGTATATGACTGCGTTCACAGGCGAAAACAACTCAAATTGTATTCGGCCTATAACTTCTGCCTGAAGTCTATAACTTCAGTTTTCATTTTCAGTTACTATGGTGTCAGACGCGGATTCTCGCGCGATTCAGTAATCAAAATAAAACGCACTGATCTCACACACAGAAGAACTACAGAAAAAAAAAACCGGAATGATTTGAAATTACACATGCTATAACATGCAGCTGTAACTGCACCGAAACACCTGTTGTAAGTTGCTTGCTACACCATTAAAATAGAGTTTTATTCACTAACATGTATATGCTTTGTTTCAAGTGTGAGGAGTGTTTTCTAATGGGCATCTAGTCTTATATAGCCGATTATAATTGTTGTTGGCAAGGAAGACACGTATTACTCTATCTTCCGAATAACAGCTCATAATGAGGTGACCAGTGGTCGCTTTCCTCACACCGTCTAGTTATCAACCTGGTGGCTCCGACGATTGTGTCGTGGTCATAAGTTAACCACGAACTATTTATCAAACTACGATTACTGAATTTCCGCGATCATGGTACCAAACTCAAACTTGATTTACCGAACATATGATAGCTTACTGGTTTGAGCAGCTTGGCCCGAGGTTCTCTGCATCCCTTTCACACAGTCAACCACTAAATTATTTCGTACAATTAATCAATAGTCAATTGACCAATTATCTTATTGACACCCCCATCCACTGTCTTCGTCCCAAAATATTTGTGCCGTACCTTGTAGATGCAGGCAAACATGGCAATCCACCCAACGACAATGAGCACTTGTGTAATAGTATTTTTTGTCTTGGTCCATGGGGCGACCTGTTGTAGCCGCTTGGTCTTCGCTATGCACGGTGAACACTGGCATCTCCTTTTATCCTCCTCGACGTTCTCTTTCGGTTTCCGCGGCCACAGATAGTAGGTACAAGGTAGCACCACCATCGCCAGGAAGGCAAGCAGGAAATAAAAGAACGTCCCCCCACTTTCGTCGTACTGAAACTTCGACGCCATGACTTCTGCTGTTGCAGGACGTGCCGCCGGACCCGGCGGTCTCTGTCTGACCGACGAATTCTGCGAGCTCGACTGACGTCTCTACGGCGGCAACGTCAAACGGTTCAGCGGGTCGGTGGCTCCCTTCTTTCAGCGACGCCTACGCGGGCCGTACTTACGTTCGTGCATGGATATTGATGAACGGCACTCGAAAACCCTTGTCTCTCACTCGTTTTGGCACGTTTACTAGCCCAAGTACCTGCACCGCCTTATCTGGCCACTGTCGTAACGCTCAGCTCCGCCAGACACCGAATCGGCGCCGGCAACGGCTGCCGGTTCAGTGAACGGCAACACGGCCGGGGAGTGACGGGAAAAACGGCGGTATCGACGGAACAACACCCACAACAAGAACGCTATACTCGATCCTGTGAATTGGCGGATTGGGTGCACCCGGCACTGTTTTACTTTCTACAGTTCACTTTCTGCCAGCGTTACATATACATGCGTGAATATATATATATAATATGTATACATATATATATATATAAATGTGTGTGTATCGTCGACTTCGGTAAACTGTCTCGGCACGTCACAGGCCGCCTCCTGTCGGCAGCGGTACAATCAGAGATCGGCCAACAGGGTAACAACACATTTCGCTCTCGGCCGAGTTCGACCCGCAGAGTGGCGTTTTCAAGCCTCGATTGGCTGATCGCCCTCTCAAGCTGATTCACCTAATAGACTGAGCGGGTTCGTCCGTGAACACGCGAGTGTCGGTGGTATTGGGTCGGCGCCGCACCGTCGTCGATGGTACCGTGGTCCCGTTCTCTCTGCTCGGTGTTCCGCTGATCTCGTCAGGCAGCGAGCGTTGTTAGCCGTCGCGATAGTCCTCGCTACTGCAGCTTTTCGTGCCGCGGGCACGGCTACCACGAGCGATATGGGGGACAGCCCGCACACCATCGAACAACTCACCACCAGCGGGCGATAAACAGAGCAGAACAGAGCCAACACACGAAACTGGTGACGTATCGAGCCTATGCCAACAGCAGTCAATGGAGCAGCGCGTTCGCACTGTTGCGAACGAAAGTGTCGTCAGCTGATCCGCTATCGGCTGATGCTGCACCCGGAAGTCGGCGGCATACGCCACCCCGTCTAACATAGGAGTCTGGTAGGACCATATGAACGAGACGGCTTCCGTCATAGACGCGTCGGGCGAGACGCGCGGAATCACTAACGATGCACAGCAATAGAAACGGCAATAGCATGAAAGATTGTAAATTCGTTCAATATTGGCCGACAGCTGTCCTCTCTGTGGGCTGAACGCGCGCAACAAACAAGCTTGCTTCCGATATGCCACAACAAGACCACGCGTTGAGACTAAACACAACTTGTTGGTTGTAAAAATATTTTTTCTTTTTTCGTTTTTCAACGAAAACTTCAATCCTAGTGAACGAACTCAACCAACGAGTTTGCCAGTGAGGAAGCGTGGCCTACTGTTGTGCCGTAATGCCAACCGCTGTCCATCATCGCCCTCGACCAGGTATATATATATTCGACTGTCGGGAAAACCCTGTGCCACGATTCGGTGAACAGCTGTTTTCGCGCGAATGTCGTCTGCTTGAATGTTGTCTGGTTCGCGAGTCGATCGAACGTGCCGGGCCCGCTGCGTGCGCCAGAGTGAAAAGTTGTCCCTCAGGCACGAACTGCAGCGGTGGGGACCGGCTTTCTGTAACAGTGCTCTAAAGGCGATCGTAAATCGTGCGAGTAGTTCGTTGTGTCGTGTGTGTTCCAAAGTGTGTAGAGATTGCCATGGCCAGCGCGGATAAAGTGAACAGGTTGGTGTATCTCGGATTAACCGAGCAGAAGGCCCAGGAAACTCTGAAAAATGACTCCCTCACCGGCACCCTTGTCGACAGCTCCATTCAGGTTCGGAAACTTTGACATCGCCACATCAACTCGTTACCTGGAATGTCTTTTGTGCCTGTACTGGAACAATAATAATTTACACGAAGTAGTCACGCAATAGATCCATAAAGGGTTCGCTAAGTTTGCGCGAAAGGGGTCCAGTGTAGAATCATCCGGTTAGGCGCATCTTTTGGTTCTTTCAATAAGCGATCAGCAGTATTGACTTGGAAAGCGCCGGTCAACTCCAACGCGTTTGTGACGTGTTCGCCCAATGCTTCCGGTGTTCGCCTAACAGCTGTTCAGTACTAGACCACGTGAACCAGTGGAGCATCTCTATTTTTCTATGACATAAAGATTGCTTTAATTGAATTGCATCAGCTATTCGTTGCAGCCAAAAATGTGTGACGAACAGAATTTCGATAGGTTTATTTTTAAATAACTGAATATCGTTGTCGACTATTCGAAGCGCCCTTCTCAGCCAACCGTGGTCGTCTTTAGTGTTGATGTATCAATTTTTATTTTAAAAATAACTATCGTATTATATACATCGTATTATATAATTTTGTCTCAGATGTATTAGGACTACGTTGACTGTCACTAATAATTGCGTACTGCTATTTTCGCATTTTGTATGAAACTAGAAATCAGTACGAGCTCTGGTGACTGGATCAATCAGATGTCGATTCCCTTTATTTATGAACTACCGAAGATACAAAGGAATGCATTAGTACTCTTAACAGACTCTTCTAGTTAGTATACCCGTACTAATTATTTGAAAGCTTAGTCCGGTTTCGGACATGAGCTATGACGATCCTCTCCGCGTCGGGTATTATGGCGTGCTAACATCATTGTGTCCTCTGCAGATATTTACCCTCCTCGGCGGTAAACCCGTGCCGAAAAATGTCGGTAACCTCGTGTATAACGCATGCTCGAAAATTAAGTCCCAGTCGCGCGGACGTCTTCCTATATTGGTCGAGTACATCGCACGGGGAAAGATCGACTCCGAGACGAAGCTTGCGTGTGCCCTTGAATTTCTCCTCTCTCACCCAGAGGCTGATCTGGATATGAAGGTAAAATTCCACGAAAACAAAGAGGGCAATGTCACTCGCCTATACTGACTTTAAGTGTATTGGAAAAAAATGTTTGACCTGCTTGAAGCCATTGAATTTTGCCAAACGAAAAGAGAGGAGGCATTGCATGATTAACTTATCCCTATTAGAGCGAAATCTAGGAGCAGATATCCAATTATGAGACTACAAACATTCACCGTCGTGTAGCAGTATATTTGAAGTAACGAAGCTTTACATTATCTCTTGCGCATTAAAATAATTTTCAGTGAAAGATCCTCTCTATCTACTGACAACAAGTTTATATTAAGAAAAGTTGAATTTCGTAAAGTTGCGTTGTGTCTATACCAGGAGATTTAATTAGAGGAGATCGCGTACTATTTCCGAATATCCCTATTCAAGACCAACCCGAACCAAGCTTTGCTCTAGACGTATATATGCCGTGGGTACTTCTAGTCAATATCTTGTCTAATACCTAGTCCTAATACATTGCCTATTTCAAACCAAGCAAAAGTCTTATGTGCCGGCAACGTAACAATATTCACACGTCATTTTTGCATTTTTGACTGACTGTTTGTGTATACTTTCATGTCTTGATGTTTTAACCCGATTCAAACCTGCGCCGTCCGTCTTCTAGGCGTTTGAGGACGCCAGCGGCGTCGGTGTTACAGTAACGCCCGAACAGATTGAGAAAGCCGTTGAAGAGATCATCGGTCAACACAAGGCCGCCCTTATCGAGGAGCGTTACCAGTATAATATAGGAGCAATACTGGCCAATGCGCGAGCTACCAATGCCCTTCGTTTCGCCGATGGCAAGAGTGTCAAGGCTGAAGTAGACATGCAGATTCTGACACTGCTTGGACCGAAGACCGAGGCCGACCTCATGAAGCCAACCAAAGGCAGCAAGTCTACGATAAAAACCGCCACAAAGACGGGACCCGTCACCGGGGTGAGTATTGACCACGTACAGCTGATGTCTTTAGATAAATTTACCGCTCTATTGAAGTCGAGATGAAGTCTAAGCGGGTTTGTGTTGAGGTCGAAGGTGATACAGCCTTGTGGCCACACAATTTGTGTTATCAACTAATTCTCAATCGATGAAATACAGAAGTGTCACGGAGGGCATTCATCCCCTTTTGGGATGCTGAGATTGAAACAGAAAGTATTTTCTTATTAGGAAATATCTGGTTAAACAAGCGATGCACCAGTGATTATATGGTGCGGCGTATCACATCTGCGCAAAGACGGGTTTCTTTCAAGCCATATGCAGGAAATCTATGATAACTTACGTACTTGGAAAGACGAACTGCGAAGTTGCACTGAGCGAATTGCCTAAAGCTATCGGGCTTTTTTGTTTCGTCCGAAGTGACAAGACGAAGTAGCGTTTTTCATGCATTTATTTACATACTGTACGTTCAAAAGGCAATAATTTTCTATACGAGCACATTATGTTTGAGCCGTATGTTCCGCTACATGCACCGTCTAGTTTTTTTTTCTGCCGGAACCTTTTTTTTGAATCAGAATCTTCTTTGCACGCTGTGTACTTCACGGGGCCTAATCGCAAAAACCTAGCCAACTGTGCATACTGCATTATCACGAAGGGTACGACGGGAAAAACAGAAATCGCCTCGCCTTTTCAATGGCAGTGCTACCTCTTTGACGTTCGCCAACTCTGCGTTTCATATGGTGCCTCCTCAGCGATCTGTCGCGACCTGACAATGCGCCGTTTATTTATTTCATAAACGTCAATGAATCCTCATTTCAGTAGTGTACCTCCTGAAAGGTGTTCATAGAACGAGTGATAATGCATTATTGATATGTGCCAACAACCAAACCTCCACAGAGAAGGAGAAGGGTGTTATCTGCTCTGTTCACAGCAGATTGCTTTGTGAATTTGCGGGAACCTTGTAGGGAACATTACGTTAAACTGTGAAATCCGCCGTTTCTAGCTAATGATTTTGTTTACCCGGGCCGGGACGATCACCCACCAGAAATACGAGCTACGCCGCCCGAAACTTCAGTTCCGTATGAGCCCGCAAGCGTGAGAATATTCTATGCCATATTGTGGAACGGGGAATACACACGCGCAAGAACACTATGAGTATCAATACATAGGCTTAGTTACGTGAGAAATTTATTCCCTATATGTTCTTCTGTAGGACTATCAACCAAGATCATTTCCTGCCCTCAATCAAGTTGTGTATCGAACAAGCCCCTATTAGAGTCCTTTAGTAGCGCTGCAGGTGTACCATGCGAATGTCTTTAAGCAGCCAAGCGCGTGCGTGCATTCAGTCATGGGTGGCATTAATGGGAAGGTTATCGCTAAACGGTAACATGTTGGGATAACAATATTCGAGCTGGTCACGTACAATGTAGAGTGCTGAAGATGAAAGCCCTTTTGGTAACATTTGCCTCGGTGGGGAACATGACGATTAGGTATGGACGACAAACGCTGCAACATGGACAAACCGTGTATTACCGTGTTATTATTGTTATTGGCTTAATCGATGCCCCCACCATAAATATAAATAATGGTTATAATAATAATAACAATAATAACCTATCGAATTTTCCGTTTGTTCACGAAAGGCTGAACCTCTATTGCACAAGAAAATGTATTAATAACCACGAAGACTGATTGAGTTTTTCCGGGTCATGAATTGAAGACCATAATGTCGCCGTATGAGAATTATGTCTCATTGCCGTTCGAATTAATGTGTATTAAATATTGCAACTGTTATGCTTCGATATCGCCGCTGGAAAATGCCCCGCGGTTGTCTTTTCTATAAGGGAAGGTGTAGCATCTAAAACCATCACTGACAGGTTATTGTGCCCATGGAGAAATGCTAAGATGAGTGGTTAGCTGATGCGACGTCATGATGGGCAGAAGTATAATCTGCCAGTGTTCATACCAGTCCGTTTGAAATGTGCGAAATTTGTAGTCTGTCGCAGTTTCTTGAAATGAGATATTCATCTCTGATTATCAGTCCTTGCGCAGTTTTCTCGCTTAGAGTCACGGCCAATACCGTGTCCCCGCGCGGATAACCCGCGCCGACAACGCTTTATAGAGCCAATCGGTCGAAACTTCATCAATCTTTGAAAATAAATTCAAATAAATCTGTCGAGCGAGATTTCATGTGAGGTACAGGTCTTATGCAAAACCAGCGTTTCTCGTTGGTAAAAGGAACGAACGATGTTTCCGAATTCCGCCGACGGTAGCCCCGTCGTTCTTAATCTGGAACGAAGTTCACCAAAAGCGGTACAAAATTAGTCCGCGCTGCTTGATTGTGTATCGTAAGCGTTCCAAAACCACTTTTCGAAATTCTGCACAAGTCCGTCATTTAACCCTGCTTAAGGGCTCGGTACGAATCTGCGATTCCTTCATCGCTGAACGAACGGTTTTGACGCACATTTTCCCAGTGGGTCTTCGTCGTAGGAGTTCTACCTCTGCCGTGTGATAGAGAAAGCTGTAACGTGGCTAGGGGGATCTTGTGGTACATTGTGCGCAAATGTAGAACTTTGACCCACTAGGAACTTGACCTCCAATAGGCGACAGCATGCTCTGCACGAGGGGGCTTCTCGCCCTCCGATGGTGCAGAAAATCGAGCCGCGTTCGTCCATAATCGGATATCTGGGCGTCCACCAGCATCGCTGGTGTCCAATTAGTTCAGCGTACGTCTCGTTCACTTACTTAAGCATCGTCTGCCGCGCAGAGGGATCTCAAAAAACAAACACGTTTAAACTAGAGACGGACAGAACGTCCATGTGACGTGTATAGACGACTGCGTGCGGCAAAGCGCATAACTATACATGACCTTCTCTAATACAGTTGAGCGCGCGCGCGCACGCACACAGACACACATGTCGTTCTCGATGTATGGCGAGCAGCAATCAAGAAAACGGGAAAAGGGCAACTCGCCTAACCTATGTTGTGCAGCAGTTGTAGAGATAGCCACAGCGACAGCAATTGTTCTTCCTATGGGCGAAGAGTATAGCTTCGCCGTTCACTTTATTGATGCGTATGTCAAGCAGACAAAATCGGCTCCGCACGCAGGCAGAGGTTGCTCTCCTCGACGTAGGTGAGAATTGTCTGGCGTCACGAGTCCATGATGAGAAATTCGCTGTCCAATAAAATTTGGTCGGTTGCTAACCAGAAAATGTACGATGATCCAAATGCGCTGAGAACGGTTGACTCGCGTTTGAGAGAGGCAAAATAAAAAGAGGAGCATTTTGTTTTGCATCCAGCTTTGCACAGCGATAGTGAACGAATGGATATTAACCGAGTGCGCGACATTGGGTTTAAACTATCTCACTGCGTCGTAGCGATGGACTGTACTAAATCAGGTGCAGGCGACATGTCAGAGCAGGTGTGATTAACTTCAAATGTGATGTAAACGCGTTCTGCATGGCTGTTGTTGTTTGTTGTTATCTGTACGATGTATGCGATCAGGCATTGTTTGTCCCACATCTCAACCGGATCCGTTTACATAAAAGTGTCGTCAGCTAACGGCGTTCGGTTCTACTTATGCCATCTGCACGGCTTATGCGTTCGGCAACACGTTCTGTCTGCACGATGAACTGCAGCGATGGTGCACGCTTAGTTTCCAGTGTAATTCATTTTGTTTCATAGAGCGTGGTGTCACGGAACGACCAATATGTAGCCCACGGACGCGCGACAACATTGTCTGGCTGAACATTATGAGTAGCCGTTTCTCAATCGCCAGCGGATAGCGTTGTTTTCGCGCCACATGACCACGTTATCTCACGCACGAACGAAGACGGCCATAGTAACTGTTTGGCAATACATAGACGAATATCTGCATGCCGGTTTGAAGAACGCCGAGTGTCAGATTTCGAATAAAGTCGTGACGGCGTCTCTAATAGATTTTCGCCTCTAAACTCATTCACAACGGAAAAACTTTCCTCGTTTTTATTGTGCTTCACGGATAGACAAGACCTAATTGACTGTGAGAATGACGCAAAACGTCCGGTCCTTCTCCTCCAATTCGTTATCGGCCTTCTGCTCGAGGGTGACTTCGTCGAAATTGTTGAGCGTTGCGTCGCCAGTACCGACGAAGGGCGAAATAGCGAAACCGCCCTTAGGCCGATAAATAACAGGCTCCGACGACGCCGGAGCCGTCCTGGTGACGCTAACGGTGAATGGCATCGTGTACGCAGCTGATGAGCGCTATTCAAAATTGCCCGTCTCAAGGTCGCTAAAATTCCGCTATTGTTGAACACTGCCCATACGACGACTGAATACAATGTCACCATTTGGAAAGGATGGCGCGATTTTCTATTGTGAGGGAGACTGTCTGGTGAGTTGATTGTATACCAGTTTGACAATTTTGGTGGTAAGTCGATGTTGTGTGCACCAACATACATTAGTTAGCAATGGCCTAACAGAAAGTTTACCATTAGCCGGTGCGCAGTGCGTCTTATAGGGCACTAAAGTATAATTAGAGGTTAATGCTGCTTCTAAATGATATTGCCATTGAGTTTGACTCCGCACTCTTAACAATTACCAGCAGCGTAATGAACATTTATCGAACGTTTTCCTCGCCAGGCCGTAGCCTAACAGCGACATCCGTTTAGCTGGCCGAACCCAATGGACGGTGAAGCATGAACTCAGTTACGCGACGCCGTGGGGATCTCCAGCCGAGAAGAGCAATAAATGCATCGAAAGCGTCGCTAGCTACGCTCTCGTTCATCTGTCGAATCGTTACTGACACACTAATTAACTCACTTCATTTAACTTACTTGGCCGCCGCGGATTTACTCACCGGCAGAGGTCCGAACGGCTGATCTGCGTTCGGCGTGTCCACTTGGGCTTCGACACGACGACGTCCCAGGTTGCCTTGCACAGAGGCAGGGTTAGTGGGAGTTAGAGGCTTGGGAGCGCTCCCTGTCAAGGACTGTAGAGGTGTGATGTCATGTCGAAACTGCGCGAATGCGGTGGTCGCCACTGGACACGCATTTATTTTTTTTTTCGTCTTCGCTTGCCACGGGTCGACATTTCCATCTCGACGCAAAGAAAACCTCGCCCGGGGATACCAACCGTTATCGTTACGCAGGTCTTACTCGTGTCTGGACGGTCATGGCCCGAGGAAACCTATGCTGGATCAGTACACCGAACAATGATGGAGCTGTCTGATCAACGGTTCGACGTCCCAGACTAGACGCAGTCGTTGCTCTGGTAGAGGCGTCTTAAGTGCTACTAGTAACTACGGCGGGCAAGGGGAAGGAGGAGGACAAATGCGCGTGTGCATATATCATCTTCATGTTTATCTGCTTGTCTATCTGCATCGTCGGCCGTTTGCCGTAACAGCGCATGCTCCGCGAACACGACCGCCACCGGAAACTCCATGGACGCTTTCTAGACGGCCAATCTCCGAGAGAAGATACCGTGAATCTGAGTGTCGTCCGCCATGGCCGAGACAAGCAAAATTGTTCGTGGCCCCGTGAGCAAGCTCAAGACTATACCAACCCGTCATCGCCAGACCGCGGCGGCCTCATGGCCTATCTATCCAGCACCAGGCATCAATGCCGGCCTTCATGAACGGCCTAATAGCCATAAGCTAGTTGGCGATTTGGCCTCAGGACGCTGCTACGTATGCGCTTCCGACTTACTCGCGAGGGAAGATGAGAATAGCTCAACTTGAGTTCGCATCGTTTCTCGACGGCCTCCGTCAGACGACTGAGTGAAAATCTAAAGGGCCCATAACAATATCACTTCTCAGTCATGCAGTGTCCCCTTTCAGCCGTACATCTTTGGTGTACGGGTATGCCCCGCTCAAAGCCCCTATAGGTAGGCAGGCAACCAACCGTCTGGAAGTAGCGGACGAGAAATGGTTGAAGGCGCCTTCTTTCTCGTGGACGATGAATGCCGTTCTACGTATGTGAAAACTCGATTTTTGGAAAGTGGCGCACTTGTTCGAATAGTCCAGTCCGATCTCGACTGAAATTATTCAGAGCGCCGAAAGACTCGGTCTATACTCGGATATGTTCCGGAATAGATCACCTAAGCACGTGATCAAGGATGATGTCCGAGTTTTATTGTCGCCGGCAAAACGTTGACCGCATGTTGACGATGTTGGACGTCGCTCTCAACGGCGATCCATCGGGCGTCTCATGCCATTGAAACGATTGCCGTTGTCTTTGCTGCTGCGACGGTCGCTGTTTGTAACGACGTCGGCTGACGGCTGAAACGCGCTCAATTCGTCTGTCAGCGTCGGCAAAACGAACAATTGCGGCTGTCCAAAAGACGCACTTCAAACGTCGCGTTCAACTTTTTGCCGTGATGTAGCAATGCTTCGAAACGAGCGAAGAACTGGCAAGGGATTACTCTAATTTATTGTTGTCCTGACGCTCGCTCGCTCGAGTCGTCGCAGTCGGCGAAAACAATAGAAATCCTAATAGTAATAATAATCATAATAGTAATAATAATAACAACAGTAATAGCAAGAACAACAATAACAGCAGTGCAAGTGGCAACAAGCGACGGCGACGACGACAAGAAAACTCTTTTGCCCAGAGTTTGGCCTAGATGGCGGCGACGGTCCCAGCCGGCAGTGGGGCGGCTTCGGCTTTTTTCCCACTTTTTCTGTCCCGCCATTCTCATGCAAATGATAAACCCACAACATAACGCAGCGCCAGGCCAAATGCAACGCCATTAGATAGGGAACGGAGTGGGTAAGTTGTTAGGAAAGTGGAAACGCGTTACGATGCAGGCTGAGTTTTGCGGGAGAGTGTGGATGGTTGATGGGTGGCCGAGTGAGGCGTCGCGAGAAGCACGACCGCGAGTTCTTCCCGACGACGCTGGAAGGGAACGTATGTGTGTGTGTGCGTATCGTCGCCGGAGTGGATAGGTGGCTGTGATGCAAATTAAAATTTAATGGGAGACTCACCTCCTGCCGTAAGTCGACGCAAAGGCGGAGCCGCGCCGGTGAAGGAGAGAGAGAGAAAAAGAGAAAGGAAGAGGTAGGATAGAGAGGATTGGTCGCAAGCTTTCACGACGAACAGAAACAGGCGCCGAGAAGAGAGCCTAAAAAGGTAGAGAGGCCGGATGCGTACGGTCTTCTTACCTAGTTCCAGTCTGCGTCTGGTCTTTTCTGTTGCTGCACTGCTACAGCAGAACGAGCGAGAGAGGGATGAAGGCAGAAAACCGGGGAAGAGGGAGATAGAAAGAGAAGTTCAGGTCATAAAACGTCAGAGCCGCACTTGCATCGTTCGCTGAGTGGAGTCCGCTGGAGGGTTCCAGGCCCCCATGGCCTCCGCTGTGGCCTCTGCTGTGTCGTCGACTTCACTATCCGGGCGATGGACGCCCCTTCTCGTCGTTCGCTTCTGAACCAACGTTGTGGGTTCATACATGGCCGGGTGGCCGTCGGTAGCAGGACGGGTGTCCCGTCCTCGGTTCTCCCCCGATAGCCCCCGCACCAGATGCGTGTCCTGGTTCGTACTTATACGTCGCCTGTTTGTCCTGTATCTTTCCATCTCACTTGGTCACCCGCGAGCTCACTCTGAGTCCCTGCCTTTGCTGGCCTGGTCATCGCTCGAACGACGCGATAGGGAGGACGTGTCCTAAGGCCGCAGTCCAGGGCCAAAACAGGACCTCGAAGGGGCCGGACGGAAGGACGTCTGCAATCATATTGCAGCGCAGCTGGCGCGCAGGTCGGAGCCAGAAACGATGCCCTGGGCGGCCGTCGATGGGAAGGGCCTCGTAATACGGCGACGGTGGTGGCTGTTATTGTGGACCAGTTGTCGAGGACGAGCGCTTGTCCTTGTCTCCGCCGGCATCCGGATCGTAAAAGAGACGCCGTAGCGGTCCTGCAAACGGGGCAAAGCGCACGGTGTCATCGCTGCAAGGGCCCCTCCCGCCACCGCCAGCGAAATATCGTGTCGATGATAAGAGCCGAACCCAGTAGATAGGCAGCGTATCCGTATGTATACGTGTCTACGTATTGCTACTAACGCATATGCGTAGATTGGGTTCGTAGAGGGAGCCTAGATGAATCAGCGGGGATGAAGGGCTGTACCGGCGAAGGAGAGGCGCGCGTCACGCCGTCATTAACGGCCGTACACGCTGCTGGTGTTAAACTCGACCGCTATCTGGAATTGCCGATACGAAGCTGGAGAACGCTTCTGGCTAGCTAACCCCCGTTTCCGGTCGCCAGGGGAGCGCGGTGAAATTTTTTTACTAGCAACTGATCGGGTCGAGCCAATTGGCGGCATCGTGTCCGATTGGGTCGGAGTGGTCTTCTGCCGTCATCCGGGGTCTTCAAGGTCTTCTGCTGGCTGATTACAGCTGATGAACGAAACGAGCTCAGTTTAGGACGTGCTTAGTAGTCAGGGCAGGCGAGAACGAGTTAGTCCCGTAACTGCCATGGTCGAATATATCTGGTCGGCTGTTTTTGCCGTCAACGCAGAAATCGCTCCTGCTGCTGCTGCTGCTGCTGCTGCTAACGGTCGCTGCTGTAGTTCGGCGTCACAGCTAACCCAGCGTTTAAGGGCTGGACCCCTAAATAGGGGATCGAGACCGAATTGCCCAATGAATCCAGAGACGCCGCGCGGCGCACTCGGTCATCGGGAAGTGGACGCACGTGGAATTAACGTGCAGGTTATATCGATTCTAGAAACTGAACAGCGCCCGCGGGGATATCTTTTTGCACTGTCAGAGGCAGAGGTGTCCTGCTGAGCCTGGCCAGATGCAAAAATATGGCTCCTCAGAGCCTCCGCCTCTGTACAACGGACTCCGTCACGGTGCTCCGTCGACACTGTTGATATGAACGAGCGCCCGGAGCTGTTCGACGAAGCGAACGGTTTAGATTACGCAATTCCGTAGCATTAGCCTCGGTCCATGGGAACGTGGTTCTGACATGAACATTTTGCACTGCCTAGTTCCGAGGCGTCCGTCTATGACGAAGAACAGACGCGCGGGTACGCCCTGAACACATCGAATCGAAACACATCGAGCCAATAATAATTATATGTGCGATATATAAGCTAGCATTTTTCTTTTTTGGCGCGCCGAAGATACTCTTACGCGTATTCTGACCTCGCAGAAACGATGCTGTGTACTCTCTGTGAAGCCAAGACGCCTATACGAGCGCATTGAAGCCACGAGCCCCGATGTCCTTGCGATGAGGACACGAAAGTCACAAAGGAGCATCTAACGAAAAGGCTCGAACGCATCCCAGGCTCTGCGCTAAACGACGGATCAGAAAAATCAATGTCTTATCCGGCGCTGGCGTGAACTGCGTACAGATGACGAAAACAGCCGCTAGTATCAGGGCCTTTCGCGGGACGGGGAGGTCCTTATCGATGTTGGGACCGTACGAGTCGCCCGGAGCGGGTTCTGTCAACCATTTGCTGATAGAACCGACCTCGCTGCGTCCGGATCGCGTTCGAATCTCAGATGGCAGCATTAGCAGAACGTGCCGTCATTTTGACACGCTGCAGGTGTTGCACTGAAATAGAAGGACCAACCGAACAGGTTCATCTCTATTGGTCATCTGTGCGCTTTACCACTACGAAACGAACAAATATGGGCGCTACCATCTTGAGAGAAGATCGTCTCAAGCTGACGTTCGGCAGACAGGCAAACCCACGAATCCACGGAACTAAGTCGGCGCCCACCTAGCGACGGGTCACGGACGCGTTTCCCACGCGTCTGTTTCGAAACGAAAATGAATCCAGTTGGCAGCGAGAGGCGTCTACTGACTAGAAAACGAATGAAACCCGTCTCTTGTGTGTAAACGTCCGTAAACTGTTTCAGCTGTTTGAGCGCGTCTTGCGGGCGTGCTTCCTCGATCTGGCCCGCGGAGTGCGCGAGTCCCGGCTTGGCGTCTTTACCGCCTTTGCCTATCTCTCGCGACGCCACCGCCGCTCGTGGTATCGCCATCGGACGAAACGACTCTTGGTCTCATCTGCTACCGACACGTTTCTGTTTGCGGGCGACGGCTACCATGGCGAGCAGATGCGCGGGCCGCTCTGGGGGGTTTAAACCACTGGGGTTGGTGGCGAGGACGCCCGATTCTCGAACACCATCAGCTCGATCCGACGGCAGCGGTTGTAGTTTGAGGGGTGGTCTTCGGCGTAGAACGGCGAAGGAAGGTTTAAGGCGGTGAGAATCAGAGGACTACGACCATTTATCTAAATTCAGCTGCTGCCAGCTCGCCCGGGAGCATCGCACCCACCGGCGCACGCTCAGGCCTGCAGAAAGCCCGACCGTAAGGGTCACAGACGTTACACGGCCGACCAGGCTCCGGTAGACGTGGACCGATCTCTGCGCGGTCGTATCTGCTGTCTCAGCTGATTTCGGTCCCTGTCGAAAAGCCGGGGAACGGCGAGACGAAGTAAAGTAGGTTAGGTTAGGCTATGGGCGACGTAGGCTCGCAGCCCGTGGGCTGTGCGTGGGCCCGTGGGACGACCCCACCGACCAGGGGATATGCGCCAGCAGCCTCGCGTGCCATCCCCCCCTGCTTCCCAGGAGAAAACGAAACGGACCGGGACCTCAGCCGACAGGCGGCTGTGGCGGCGGATGTCGCCGAAAAAACGGCGCCGAGCACGCACTGGGATTCCGGCCTGATTCTATTGTAGTTTAATCTCCGTCGGTTGGGTCTCTCAATTCGAGATGGAGGATGATGCCATCGCCGAACATGCCAGCCCGAGATGGCCCCCGTTTGCCATGGTAGAACAGGGTAGCGCAGATGGCCGCTGGCGACACCCAAGTCCGTGTTCGAGGACTCGCCGTTCGCTGTGGCTCCGTGGGTGGAACATCGAGACTTGGGAACAGTTTACCAATCTTATTCACTACAGTTACGGACAGGGTGGACAATAACGGTGGTGGATCTAATAAAGGGCAGAGGAGGAGCGAACGGCTGACGAAGGATTAAGTTATGGCGGTGTGAAGCAGCAGTGCAGAAATAGAACTAACGTCGACGCTCGGGGAGCTACTCACGGTCTGCTTGTTGTTGTTTTAGTTTGTTTTCATTGCTTAGCCGTTCGTTTATGCCGTCTAGGCTATGCCGTTTATGTCGTCGCTATCTGTCAGCCAAAACGGACGTTCATTCCGGCGTTGGTTGGAACGTCACAGGAACGCGAAATACATTTCCCAGAGTTCGCTGCGCTGCTCGTGGGCGCTGCATGGAACGTTCGCGGGATGTCGATCACGGTTTTGTCTTTATTGTTTGCGCCTGATTCAGGGATCGCGCATTTGCCCCGTTGTTCGTATCAGGTACCCGTGACGACGCACGATGCCGGACGGATCTGTTGACGGAATATGTCAACAATTTTCTTGTCCTCTCGTAGTCTGCTGGTGCGCCACTCGTTCAGACGCTGTTCGATGAACAGCCAATTCAAGGCGTTCGAGGTCATAGGGAAAGCGTTTTGTTCTAAACGACCACTCACCGTACGGACGCCTTCGCCATCGCAGCAACAAGAGCGGCAGACGACGCACCTGCAACGACTTCATTTGTCAGCTAGTCCTCAACACTCTGCCGTAGTACAGAGTTCCTCGTCCTGGGAGTCCCTCAGAATCAGTTGACTTCGGCGGAGTCCCGCGAGACGGTGAAAACGTCCCGAAAACGCTACCAGAATCCGATGCGGCCAACTGAGTGCAATTTTCTTCTGTCGATCACAGATACGCGTTCAATCTACACGACGGTCTTCAACTACGAAAGTTCGACCGGACGAAGAAACGTTGCGGCTGTCCTCGAAGACAACATTTTGCCAAATAGATATCGTTGCTGCTACTTGGCCTGTAACTGTTTCATTAGCGTCCAAGCGTCGGCTGGAACCTGCAGACGCACGCGCTTTCTATTTACCTAAGGTCGTCATACAAAGGTTGACGTCAGGCCAGAGCGAGGTGGGTCTACTGCGTCCTGAGCCTGCGTCTGTCCACAAATACACGCGTGGCCCGGCAGTGAGTTTGAACCACTCACGTTAGCGAGCATTACAGCTCAGGAAGACCACCCTCGGCCTGTTACAGGCCCCTGCAGGCACGCCTCCAGTGCAGTCCGTAGGATCTATATCGTAATGGATTTACACTTAAAAACG
>MNPL01032778.1:10925-22915 GCA_002081605.1 Tropilaelaps mercedesae | reverse complement strand
GAACATACCCGTGCGAGTCTTCACATACCTTATCGGCAGGGAGGTCACCGATACTAGAGAGGTCAACTGGATGGCATGCAGCAATAGAGGCAAGTAGGCCACCATCAGGCCAACACTAGCGAACAGGGCCTGTGCCCAAGTGCAACTCACCTGCGTGTGTATGGGTTTTTTTTTTGTTGGTGAAGAAATACGTAACGATAGTTGGCGCAAGAAGGGGACCAACTCTAAGGATCGTCGTGACGGTCACTAGGATTAAATACGAAAACTAATTGGATCAGGGTACCCAAGAGGGCTATTTCTCTTGGCCCGCCTGAGACAGTGGAGGCGACGTGATTAGGAAAGCAAACAGGAATTCTGCGATTGCGAAGGAGATTAAGCGGCTGAAATGTTGCCGTCAACGGAGATTTGACTTGTTTTGGAACGGCGGAGGTTCGAGGGATTATGGCTCTAGGGTCATTCTCTAGCGAGAATTGGTCTCAAGATTCGAGTTAGTTTGCGTAGGCGTCCTCCGCGAAGTGGCATTAATGGCGCTTTTCAGAGCTACTAACTTCGCATGAGTGTCTAGCAATTGTGGTGGTTGGTGGCTTACCGAGGAAGGCGCGCCGCAGAAGTATCCATCATTAACATGTGGGCACATAAATTTGCAGGAATGAGAAGTGCTAATAGAGATGTTCGAGGTTAGAAACAATCAGAAGTGTTTGTAACAATGATAATACAAATAATAATCCTAATAGTCGTGAGCGTTGCTTTGTAGTTGTCGTCAAGGCATGCGAAGTTTAAGAGACCGAAACTAAATAAATCGCAGACCACACGTTTCGAAATTCTGCCGCTTCAATGAGCTTTTGAACGAATGTCGAATATCACCGAGAACATTAAGGTCACCGTCAACGTATCGAATAAATTACAGGCACGTTATGCCCCCGACTAACGTAATAATAGACATATTCAATTGGTGACCTGATATCTTGCTCATAGACTAGCATATACGAATATATATTTTGATATTGATGTCGACGTCCCCGCGAGCCAGGACTGAGGACAAGGACCGCTCCGAAGACTCCTGAAGAAGCGTTCCTGTTGATCATTGAAAGTCGTACAGCTCTGCCAACTGGAAATATAGTGCATTCTCGACATTGTGGAAATTCGGGACCGAACGGTATTATTTCCTAAAGAAAGGACTCGTCTCGATTGTTGTCAACAGAAGCTGCTGCTGCTGCCTCTGTTTGGATGAAGACGCGCGAAGTTGACACTCCGTGGGCGTTAAACGCAGATACCATTCAGCCAGAACAGAAGTCGCTGCTGAGACCATTGCGAATGGCGCACCTAACAGTTAATCTGTTCGACCATTTACAAACTCTAACGATGCACGAGTTCTCTTCTAAGCGAACGTATTTACCCTTCCCACGAAGATCGTTCGAGCTGTTCTAGTTTGGAATGTCTCGGTTATCGTTTCCGTCAGATCGGCGAGTGCGATGTCGAAATACGCTCCAGGGGCCTGGCAATCAAAAAAATGTGTGGAGCTTTTGTCAGGAGAGGATGACGTTCGGCGTTTACCACCTGCGAATTTTGTTTGCTGTCATACTCTTGGTCTCTGTTAATCGGCCGAGTATCGAGAGAACAGGTTTTAGAAGCCATGTCGCAAGAAATGGCCTCCATCGGGTGGTGGCGGGCGACTAGTTTCGAAAGATGTTATTCTTCTACCAGGAGAGAGCCAAGAGTGAAAGACGGACACCGCCGTGACGAACTGAATCACAAACCTTTCCCGCTCTGCGAGCATACAACTGTATTTCGCATAATGACAGGGCAAATTAAAACTGGCAGGAAATGGCTGTTTGCATTACATAACACAGCGACAACGTAACTTCCTTAAGCCGTTGCTGGAGGAAGAGGTAGTGGCATCGTGGACGGGGCGAAACGAGAGGAGGGAAACTTTAAAATTTTTATTATTACGCCGAGCCTGTGAACGGGCGTGTGTCAAACTGCTCCAACGAAATCGCTAAGGACTTGATTCCTTTAGAGCTCGGCTGGAGCTGTGTTCACACAGATGAACTGCTTAGGCTGAAACTGTCGCTAAGCCCGGTTGGATTGGTGTCGCTTTCTTCGACTCAACGTACGGGACGGGTAACTCGAAGGAACTGATGCCAGTTAGTAAGTAGCCTCAAGGGAAGGCTGAGACACTCGGTTCTGCTCTGCGAGCGCACGACGAAACTTAGGAAGCAGCTCAAGCTGCACCCGTACGACACATGAATGGCGAAATCCTGCCTGTCTTGTCTGTTCATCCAAACCAGTAGACGTCACGTTGATATGACTCAACAAATCGGTTAAAAAGACAAGTAGTATTAGGTTAACGGATAAATTCGCGAAGAATGGCATACACCAGAATGATATGGGTGACGACACACTGCCCGAGCGTTTACACTATGAACGGTAAAAGTCACGTGCAATATTTTCTACAAATTGTCTACTTATTGCGGAATCATTAATTGGCCCATCTACAGGCTGCATAGCACAGGGCTAAGATTCATACGTCGTCATTGCAAACTCAGTCACACCCATCTATAACACGGCAACAAGCGGGTCACCATGTTTGTGTATTTCAAGTGAGACGAGCCCCGTCTTCTTTTTGCTACGTTCGTCTATGCGAAAGGAAAGTCATTTGGCAGAAAGACGATACCTCTTGGACGCCGCTATATTGAGTGCAGTAGTAGTCATCACTCGAGAGTGTGAGCATGTTTTCCTTTTTACTGCATTAAGAAGATGGATTTACGATTCGACGCTATTGAAGTTTCGAAGGTCAAAGAAAGTGAATAGACCATAGTTGTATGACAATTGACCAGCCGGGTAGAATATTAATCATGGGCCTTCGTTTACGCTGCACCGAGGGTGAATCTATACAAAGACGCGGCACGATCGACATAATGATCGACGATAATGCGATGGTGGCCAGCCGAAATAAAGATCCATTAATGAACGCTGGATAGCGTTTCGTGCAATTTGATGTCTAGAATAGACAGACAATGTTGCCTGTTTTTTGTATAAAATTTTATTCTCTGAGTGCGGCGGGTTTGCCCACACGCAAAAATGTCGCGCAGGATGTATAAACATATTTCGGATGTAGTTTGTATCGGAGTGGCTAACGAGACTTTGTTGACTGTCTATCTTCATTGCAGGCTACTATACCCATGTTACAACGTTAGCAGAAGTTAGGGAACAAGTTCTTGTAAGTATTGTTAGCTAAATGTAGACTACGTCGTATTAGATAGCGAGCTATATAATTGTTCTAAGACTAGGGTTTCTACTTCATTCGAGCTTTAGACAAACAACTGCTACATTGTGTCGACCTGTTGTTCCGTCGTTGAGAATAGCCTTATTGACCCATATCAGCGGTTGGTCCTTCATATCTAGCTTTATTTCAAACATCTCCTAGTCACTTTTAGCTAACAGATAGATGTGAACCGCTTGTATTTGTTTTTTCGTAATTAGTGATATCTATTGACGATACAGCCAGACAGTGAATTACTGCACTAGCTATGTATCAGTGTACGGATTCCGCTGCGCTTCCGTTGACTTTCAGAAATACATACCCGTCATGAGTAGGCCTATAGTCTTATCAAGAAAGCATCCTGTCATCTGGACCGCGGCCTATCCAACGGTCACCGTGAGTTGACAAATGAATAGAATAAGACGCGCGTGATATGTTATTATTATCATTATTATCATTATTATTATTGCATTGCGTTTGACTTTAAGCAGCTTTCTTTTATAGATCGTTGCGCGCATTCGAGGCATGAGATAGAACTTTTCCAATGGGTATGCGCACAGGCTGTTGTAACGGCTTCCGCACCTACGGACGCTTGTATTAAATGGTTTTCATTCAAGATACCCAGTGTTCTGAAGTAATCTAGGCCTCGATTTTTCCTGCTGAGAGATGTTTCCGGCGTAAAAATATGCTTCGTAACTATATCGTTTCAATGGCGTATGCTTGTTTTGTTCGTTCATCCATTCAGGAAACGCTACTAACCGATAACTTGTGGGAGGAACGCGAAAGGGCGAGGTTCAAAGCCGAGGGGTTGAGGAACCTCCGCAGGCGGATGCAGAGGGACAGCCACGTTAGAGACCAAGTGAGTTCTGCTTGCTTACCAGTTACGTTGGAACCACAAACTGACGCTTTAAGAACATTACAGCAAACTACCCCCGTACAATTGTATGAGAATGATAAAATAACAGCGCTAATGACGTAGGCACTTGCTAGGATACACACTATAATGTTAGTTGAGTTTCCAAATGTGGAGACAGGCTTACGACCTTAAGGATGATGGTAACAGATGGCGCATTATTATAAATTATATTGAAATGTATATACGACCTAAACCTGGGCTACGGTTCTCTGCGATTACTAGTTTCACTATTACAATAGCCTGGTTGTCTAACGACCTCCACAAGGACGTTTCAACACTTAACAAGTTCCGTTTCATCGTAAACTATACGCGCGTACGGCCACTAGAACCATCTAAAATAACCACATACTTACTATTATTATTATTATTATATTATTATTATCATTATTATTATAATCATTATTATTATTATGAGGATTATTATTATAGCGTACCTTCGCGTCATAACTGCCATTACCTACAGCGGCACTACAGCCCATTGTTTCCACCTCCGCACTCTGGTTTGGATTGTCTGGCCCGAACTGAGCACACACGAAATAAATTAGTTTACATTTATGCGCAAGCAAAGCCGCCACAGTTTGAAAGCTCATCCTCTCCGAACGTTGCTGTGTATTTTTATCATTTCAGAATAACTCGGACTATTACTACGATGGCGACGAGTACGAAGAAGACGCCGTAAGTATCACACAGTGCCGTTCGTCGCTATTTCCGGCGTTCCCTTAGATTCACCGGAGATACATTCGGTGCCCGGCAGTTTTTACCGTCTCGGCCCGATTAAAAATACAGACGCCTTAGCCGGGCCGATCAGGCTGTCGCACGAACAACTCGGCCAACCCTGTTGCTTTAGCGATACGCGGAACCGTTGTGGCGGCTTCCGACAATTTGGGAAACGAGTACATACAGACGAAAGCAGGTGCACGTGTATTCGTCAGGCTGCCATGGCTGTTATAGCACGGCCAGACACAGAAAATGGCTTCAGTTTACTAGAAGGACCTTGACGGTGTATGTACCGCGTTCGATAGACGACTGGGCAGTCGGCTATAGTCTGCGATAGAACTGTGTGTTCTTGGGCGTTGACGCAACTTCGATATGAGATGCAACACTTGGACGAAGAAATCGCGTGTTCACCGAAATTTGCATAGTGGGATTGATGCGTTTTGCTACTCGCGCTACCGTAGTACCGTAGATGATGAAACTGAGCAAGTAGTAATTGCCCTGTAATTGTCTTAGAACCCCACCATCATAACAGGATTCCAGCCGCCAGAGCGATGGCAAACGTGATACAATCAATCAATACATTTTGCCATTCACAAAGTGCACAGTCGTTTGTGTCGTATGGGTATTTTCAAACACATTCGCTTAATACAGTTTCGTTTGGAAGACTGTGTGTCGATTTTTCAGCCATAAATTGCTTTGCGATTCGCTGATTCTCAGCAAGTTTCGAATCCGATCCAAGTTGTAATTATTGTAGCAGCAGACACAGACATCGCGGCTGTACAACGTAGAGGCAACCGCATGACCCCAACATTCTACCCCCATTCCTTTGAATGTATATAAATGCTCTTTGCGGATTAAGTTGGGTCTTCGTTCCTGCCGCGTACACAATCTACGCTTACAGTTGCTTATATAACGGGAACATTCTACGATTAATCTAAACACAATACTTAATAATGTATTGATTATGTACAGTCGGGGTTCCGCGTGCCATCGTACTGTTACAAACGTCCATTGTAAATGCTATACGGTAGATGCTACCTGCAGTTTGAAGCTGTGTACGGGCACTACATCGGCTACTATCCTATTTTTACGGTCGACCATCGGCTATTCTAATCCCTATCCGTTTTTCCGCGTAGGAGGATTACGACAATAAAACATCGTTAAGGTCAACGGAGCGCCGACGTCGACGGAAGCGCAGCCCCGATGAGGGCCCTTCCGGCGGCGGACTTACCGGCGGAACACTCCGGCCGAACCCGACGATTCGTGGTGATGTGAGCTACATTTCAATCTCGGACCAGTTGGCTCTTCGGCCCGAGAATCGAGACTTCCCCGAGATGAAGAAACGGAAACCGGTTATGCTCACAACGGTCGCTGTTCCAGTGTTCAACATCTCGAAGGGCGAAAACGATACGGTGAGTTGCTGTCGCTGAAAGCAGGGTTCAACTCGGAGCACCTCGCGTAGTCGTAATGAGACAGAAATCATGACAATGATCATTGAAATCGTGCGATTTACTCAAGCGATCGGCATACTCAAAACGACACTACGGGGATACATTACTAGCTTACTATAGAGCTTTCTGTAGTACTCAATGCAGTCGCAATTTTTTGTTTCAAATAGCAGAGCGGCTGGACTCGATAGAACTTGCCACCCATGACGGCTGTGTCGTAGCTCGGTCATATTATAACTGAGGACGAAGGCGATGGGATGGTTTCGTTGTATGGAGAGTTGCGTACCCGATATACTCGCACTAAAACGGAAGAGTCTATGAGCGACCGTTTAGGATCAACCCTAACAGAGCCTTTACGCCCAACATTTTCCGAAACTCAACTGAAGACGGGTGAATTATGTTACCTGTGCCGATGTTGCTGTCATCATTTCAGAATGTCACATCACATCTGCTTGGAGTAGTAGGAGTGGACGTACCTGTACGCGAGTTGGAGCGGCTCGCTAGCCCCTTTCAGCTGGGCGTCAACGCATATCCACTCATTCTGAATAAGAACGGACATCTCATCTCACATCCGGACCTCAGACCGATGGTTGGCCATCACCACAAGCCCAGCACATAATGATATATATATATATATATATATATGTGACACATAGTATATATTACGCATATACATTGCTCCAATTCAGTTCTTGGACCGGAGAATCCGCAAAGATATTTTGCCAACAATACTACTTTATCATAAACCGACTGACTGGTAGATACTTCTCTCGTCAACAACAGACATACAATATAATCCGCTTATGCGCTCATCGAAACTGCAGTTGTACCATCCGATGCTAAACGGGGTACATAGCACTACAGATCTATGAGAGCAAAGACCACTCATTGTTATTCGGTTACACTTGGTGCGCTTTCTGCCAACAGTTCCAGGACTTTGTAAAGCCGTTTCACAGCAACGTGGACCTGCTCGAGGTAGAACTCCTGGATAATCAGCTGAGCGCTCGGGATTTCTCGCAGACCTTCAAGGACCTGCGTAAGAACATGATTGATGGGAGACGGGGCTGGACTGAGCCCCATAATGTGCGCGTCCACATGGATGGAATGGTGCGTCTTATTCGGCCTTCGCACTTTCTCCCTCTCTTGTCTGCTCGGATAATCATATATATCATGGACATGGCTATCGAGCTGGAGTCAAATCTCATTTCCGTTACCTCAATACCGTTTGCTGCTAAAGTGAGCTTGGCTCCCTTTCACTTTTCTATCGCCGAATACAGTGTGGCGTTGAAGACTAGCCCTTAAAAATTTTACCCCTCGGACTTGTATACTTTGAGGTACAGCTCTGGGTTCCTGGATCTATCACTCTTTCAAGTTTCCATTTAGCGTTATGTTCTGTTGAATAGCGATGTTTCTGGTCGAATGTGAAGCAAATTGCACCTAATCAAAGACATGGCTGATGTTGCCTATGAAGAGCGTCGCTGTGTGGTGCTACCTATATAACACGGCTATTTATGTCTTCCCTTGGACGCGGCACTTGTTCATTCACCGATCTATTCACGTCACTCATGTAGTATAAGTTCAACATTGTTTTCATAATGGTATTATGAAACGGTCTGTCCATACACGTGTGGTAGATAGTGTAATAATCTTCCTACAAGTAGCATTCCTAGCATATCCCTTTGTTCATTACAACTCCACATCGAATAGTGCGTTATCTACCAAAATACCAATAACCACGAAAACAATTACTTAAGCGGAACTGTATGAACAGAACTGTTCGCTCATTCTACTGGGGCACGTTTACCGCTAACATTTTTCCCCATTTATATGTCGTTTCCTCATCTCACTGTTCTACTCGAATTTCTTTTGGATTCCCCCGGCTCGCCGACACTCACCATGCGTCACTCACTTATTCATCTGCCGGATATCGTCAACATTTTCGCGTCTTGACGCCATCTCGTCCCGCTGTCTCACGATCTTCGTCTCGCCCCCCTGCAGAAGCGAGTGGCCGTGCGCAAACAGCGTTATTACTATGGGCCCATTGGAAACTCGGTGTTCGCGTTGGCCATCGCTCTTCCTCAACCCTATGGTTCCTTCGGGGTGGACGCGCAGTTCGAACTCAGCAACCCCGCCAATCAAAAAATCGATGGTAAGTCTGCTTTGTCCAACCACTGGCCAGGTACAACACTTGTAGGTGTTTAGAGCGGTGACACGCGAATCACTGGCCCCCGGCACGAACAAGCGCGGTGCGTCCGGCGTTCTGATAGCCATGCGGCAGTGTAATAAGGGTGGTTGTTGGTAACGTTGGCGGCGACGAAGCGATGCCCCTCGTCGACCCAGGCATACTAACCCACCGGGCTTGTCTCGTAAAGGCCACTTCCCAGCAATTCGCAACAGATATCATGTTAATGCACTATCAACACGGATCCGCAGATCCGTCCCGCGTGGAGAACAGTTGGTCGTTACGGATGATTGGGCGAATCTGATGCCCACTCAGGATCAATCGAACCCTTCCTTCTTCTGCACTCGGATTATGTTAGAGATAAAAACCTTCACAAACATGCACACACATACGCATATACACACAAACACACGCGCGCGTAGATATTCCTATCTCTATCAAACGGTTTCAAACCGTGACGTGCTGGCATGGTCCAAATGGACCGAAGTTTCCTCGAGGATGACGGTGAGGAAGAGGGCGGTGCGTCACAGAAGACGCGTCGAAAGATAGAACACTCCCAAAGAGTGCTAAGCAGAAATCAATCAGGGACATTTTAAGTTGGGATGAAGTGACGGACAAACCAGGCTAAAAACTTGATTGGAATAGATTCTGCGGCATGTTGGCAACTCGTCGTTAAGTTCAGTGGAGTATAGCTGTGGCAGAGTAGATTCTTCGACGCAACCCCGCTTCACCGTCCAACTCATGTTCCCCGCCTCCACCAGCCATGACCGATGGCTCGGAAAGGTATTTCAGCGAAATGATCGAAGAAACTCGGAAGGACCCCGCCTACTGTGTCGATTCGCCGTGTAAGAAAATTTACAATGACGATAAGAAGGCACTTTAGAGGATATCGAACGTCACTCGCTTCGTTGAAAGCCCCTTGTTTCTTCTAGTCCCGCAAGAACCCTGAGTATAGGACGTAATTCCGTAGTTTCGCCACCCCCTAGTGTACCGATGATATGAAATTGACGACCATCGAATCCGACCTAACGAGATAATATGCCGTAGCTAAATGTCGTCAGGGTATGTTCGTCCGGAATCAACTGCGGGACTACCCGCACGTAATACGGCGCCAATGAAACGAACGCGCCGGTGGATCTGTGTAACCGAGTGCGCGTTGTAGCGTATGCTCATAGTGGATGGATAGGTCTCCACATAAATGTAACACTCGCCTAATATCTGATCCAATTATCAACGCCAACTTTGGACAACTGAATGACTGGCCTAGGCATCGTACGGATGAGCCCTCCTCATGTGCGTCTGCTGGAGCGAGTTCATCGTGGAAAACGTGGCACAGCAAATGTCAGCTTATTAGCGCTCAGCTCCTTCGTAGAAGTCGTGTCCAAGCGCAATTTACAAACGTTTATCGATTAGTACATCTAGCTCGCCATATAAATATATATACATACATACATATATATACCATGTACGCGCAAAGAATTTGTTTCGATGTGGTGGCCTTGAAGTTTACCTGGTTGAGAATACGTAAGCAAATCGGCGTCTTCTCGTGTCCAGGCAGATATGAAGTAACATTGCGGGTAGACGTGACCGAGTTTACCTGGGTAAATGTCATTGACCCATTAATGGGGTGGTGATCATATTGAGCGCTTTTGTAGGCTGGCGCACGCGTAGTGAGAAGCATCGGAGATACATTAACATTACTACAAAGAGAGAACTACCAAGGTAGCTTCAAATAGACAACGAAATATGCTTAAGTGACGTTGTATTTGATTGGGTTGGCTACATATGCAAAACCCATGAGTAGGATTAGGTAGGCTTGTCTCTCAGTGTCTATGTTTCTAAAAAACGAGTTTGAATTTAATACAAATTGTAAATCCGTAGATCTTTTGGTATGGGGTTTTATTCCTTGATCAGTCGTTACCATAAATATCATTATGAACATTTATTATTATCAGAATTATTATGGTTATTACTATTATTATTAATAAAACAATTGGTGACAACCCCGCGGTGCTCCTATCATCATCCGAACTCTAAAATAGTTATTACGCATAAAAACTAACAATAATACAAATATTACCTAAATCAACGAGGTCTGCTGTCTTACAATTCGCGATCCTGCTAATTGATTTCCTAATCACTTATCCTTGTTGACAGATACTATCTGAAAGCCTGATAAAATATCTGTGTGCAGTTGCTGAACCCCCTAAAAAAATTTATAGTTGTAATGTAGTAGTAGTTAATGCAATGGCACGTCACTCATATGTACCGAGAAAAAATTAAATTTCTCAGACGATGTTTTATTGAGTATATTAGCTTTTTATCAGCACCCCACCGTGAAAAAACATTCGCCCTGAGATGCCGATTCGTAGTACGTAATTCGCGGCAAACGTTTAATACAGAGAAAGAGAAAGAGAGCACTGCATACGCGCGAAGGCGTCCTGGATACAAGGTTTATTTGCTGACTAAAAAAATAGTAAACGATCACACGGTAACGAAACGATGAAACCATAATGTTTCAGTGTATAAAACATTCTTCGAGGGCACGGACTGGCATGTGCATCCGAACTGGACGTACTGCGAAGACAACAATGCAGAACGGGTCTGGCATAAAATCGAGAATCGGGGCATTGACAGAACTCAGCGGAATGCCATCGCTTCGTTGCTGAGAGCGTGGCGTAGTGACAGAAACCCCAAGTTTACTCTCGAGCCGAATCGGCCCAACAAGATGCACTCGTTCAAGACCTACACATGTAAGTAGAGCATAATAGTAGTAATAGTAGTAAGCATGCTAAAGACGAGATCACGAAACCTTGCTCTGCTCTTAGCCCCGATGCCTGAGACCCTGGAGGCTGTAGAACTGGACTTCGAAAAGAAAAACTTAAAACAACATCAGTTTTTGTACCCAATGAGCGGCGAAACATCTGTTCAAACGTTCTTTTCGAGGATTGGTGGGACAGGATGAAAGAAAGCAACATATTCGAATGGCAATAAACGAAAATCCGTTAAGCAACGGAACCTATCTCTGCTATGAGAACATTGACTGTGGCCGAACATGCAACGACGCTTTTCTCAGAGAAACCTCCTCATCTATGCGCTTGTCCAATTTTGCCGTTGGACCTGTTTCGGTTGTGTCGGTTTTCAGGCGACCTCGAATTATTACAGAGTCTGATCTCCGACGCGACCCGCACGGCGCCGCACATTCTGGAGCAGGTCAAAAACCAGCATCCCGCGAACGCAAAAAACCGCGCGAGGTAAGTTCCTCTGATTCGCGCTGCTACTCACGAGTGACTGGTTACCAAAACACTTGATCATCCGAGCAAACCACTCTATCATTTGGCAACACCGGACCCGCACAGTAGCAATCCGCGAGCAGATATATCGTACATCGTTATATTAATATCGCTTCTTATAGTTCGATCATTAAGAAAGCCTTCTCGATACGTGCGCACTTACCAGGCTCAA
>MNPL01032719.1:38841-62323 GCA_002081605.1 Tropilaelaps mercedesae | reverse complement strand
TATATATATATATATATATATATATATATATATATATATATGTGGCGCGGAGAAACATACCTAAAACGTGCCAAGGTCGTATATCTACTGTATGAACTTCGCTATTTCCTTGCTTTTACAAATTGGTCCATTCTCGGTGAACACATAGGCCTTTTGCTACATCTGACTGCATCTGTCGCATCACGTTACATTGCAAAGCCGCGTGAATAAATTCCCCTCAGCGGCGGTCCCCACGTCGGAGAAACGCCGTTCCCGCTTCAACAAACAAAAATTTAAGAAGCGCATTCGAGTGTTGGGTCTCCAACAAAAGAAAAACGACAACGCAGAATTCTCTGGCGTTAGCCGGTCGACCGCGGCATCTATCTGAGCCCACCCCTGTGTTCCTCCGTAGTTCGTCTTTGTCGCGATGCGAGATGCGGCACGGGGATAACTTTGTGATTTATTAAGCACCGTATTGCGCCTACTCGACGACTACGAACTCTCGAAACGCTTTAGAGCACCGGGCCAATGTGTACGCGGGCGCTAAGTGAACCGCCGGGTGTTGGGGGTTGACATCCAGGGGCTTGACGCCGTACTTATCGTCTGAACGCGCGGCGTACGACTAGAGCAACAGGGGCGACGCCGTGAGATGGCCATCAGCCCTCAGGCCGGCCGGGAGTGGCTAGGAACTTATTCATCACAAACGGCCCTGTCAGAAGCAGCCCTAATGATAGTAGTTCTAGCGGCCCCAAGAATGGTGCTCATGTCCGGTGTCTCGTTATGTTATGTTTGCGTGAACGGTCATCTTATAGAAGTTGGTAAAACGAAAAAACTTGAGAACTTGAAACACTTCCGTCAGATCGATCAATCGCCCTACCCAGCCAAAGATGTGTCGCCGGGTGATCCATTCCTATTAGAAAAGTGTCAAATTCGAATTGACAGATTTCTAGGGGGACGCAAATCCAACTACTTTCCAGGCCAATGCTGGCTGGACGCGTTGCCGGTCCAGTTCAAGTGTCGCAAAAGCGATTTGATAAGTGTCAAGTTTCGAAAAGAAAACGATGTAGGAAAAATGCTTCCACTAACGTAGTGAACCTTTTTCTCTTCAGGTAAGGCATCCGAGTTGGAGAACTTCGAGCAGTCAGGAAAAAAGAGGAGAAACGCAACTGAAATTCTGGGGACCGTATTGTACTCCTGTAGTGGGTGGCATCTGCGTTCGTTGGGAAATATAAAAATGAGGGATGACGAGGTTGTCTTCTGTCGTATTTGGTCTTGTGGTTTTCCTATTTCTGTCTGTTAGTAAGCTTCCGTAATAGACATTATTCATGTGCACACAGTCCCCATGCCATGCGCCTACGCAAAGAAATAATATGGGGTATTTTATTGCTTTACAAAATTCATTTATTGTTCGACATAGATACAGCTAGTCGCGCATAGAACTCGCGCATAGAAGTATAGGGCTTTATAGTAGGTTTCCGTACAAGGTCGGAGAGATTCCAGTGTAACGTGTGGGAAGTGGGAACACGTTACAGATTCGCAGAACACGACGGTATGACTCTGTAGTTCGTACTCGTCTAGAGATCTGCTAAAAACCCCCTTGAAGTTGCAATACCCAACCTACACCTCTGGGCGGCAGGGACATTGACAATGAAAGGCAAAATTGCGCAAGAATTTCAAAACAGAATAAAACTCATCTGGCGTACAGGTGGCCTCATTGATTATCGGTGCTAATCAAAACCATGTCGATGTTGAATCCCTAAAGCAATGGATCTCATTTTGACAGGGCGTGATCAGGGCGGCCAACGTTTGTTATTTCCTTCAGCGAGTAGTCACGTCCGCGGACTTCAGGCCGGGTCTAGCGCATCTGCTAGTTGATAACATACGGGGACTATCAAAGGGATTCGTATTTGCCTGCAAATAACCTACTAACCAGAAATATTTTACTAGTTATCCTTCTTAATTCGGTGGAAGGGAAAGCTGGATGGATTTATAGACGCTCACTGACGTACATCTGGGACGCTCGATGCCATAGGAGACCACTGATGCGTGAAGTGGCAGCAGAAGAGCCCGAAGATACGCTTGCCTGGCCAGAAGAGTGCAAGTCGCCTGTTTTGCTATATCGGGGTATTGTGCAACAACCATTGGCAGTTCGAGGGGGAAGAGATGGCTACGGCTAAGCCTACGGACAAGAAACCGACACGTGTAGTTGGATATGTGTAGGTCTGATAGGATCTAGGTTTGATTATGGCAGTGATTCCCCGACAAGAGACCGTGAAGCTATCTGTGTGGTCGGCCTCCTCTACCAAACCTGACCCATGTTTATTTCATTCGTCAAGCAGTTGGCCATCTAGTGGCTTGTTGCTTGACGAATTTTTAATTAACATACAAAAACCAAAATGAAAGAATGATCAAAATTTGCGGCGATCAATGCAGCCTAAATACTTTAGGACTAAGCACCAGTCAATATATTAACGTTTACGGTAGCGCTTTTTACATTACCCTGTAGGACCGGCCCCGTAAATGTAAATGTGCAACGGTGGGGATCAAACCCGTGCATTTCTACGTCTCCTCCATTCGTTAAGCGCACGCAAATGCAGCCAAAGCCACCGAGCTCAACGATCTGTACAGTCTAGTATACAGAAACATTTCTCCCTTTCCCGCACATAAACTACCCCCAAAAAATAAAGACAAACGTTGATTAATAATGTAATATTTCTATAAAAAAAGAACCTTCAAAAGTTTCGCATTTATTCTTTTTAGTCCGGCTAGACCTCCTGTTCGCTGCCTTTTTATTATTGCCTTCACCGGTGAAGAACCAATCGAAATCTTGTTCATACAACAACTACTATTAATATACTACTACGAAAGTACGCTTTCTGCGCGCGTTTTCTCCGTTTCGCCGTGGATGCATATATGCATGTATTCGGGACTATATTCTTGTTTGTATATATCTAAATGTAGTAGAAACTGCCCCGCGTTGGAGGCTATGTGCTTAAAACACGGGCGAAGAGGTCTTCGTTGCTATCTTCGTTCGTTCGCGTTTGCTTGTCCTTGTCCTAGTCCTCGACGGCCTCTTCTTTTCGTTGTTGCAGAAACAAAAGCGCTCTCAGCATCTGCGACAGTGAATATAAATACCGAATAAATGCCTCAAAACCTTTTCTCAGCGGTTAGGGGGCGGGATGTCTTCTAAATTTGCGTTTATTGTCTTGCGCTACTCTTCTCGCAATTCTAAAGTTTTCACACCTGAGCTTAGCGCCATATGCGATCCGCCTCTCGCCGTCGTCTACTACCGGGAGCACGAAATCCCTACACATCACTATGGGTTCATACCTGTGTCGCGCTTGCTTTTGTCCACAATTGCCGAACCGAGGAGTTCAGCCAGGACAACGACGCTACGGCGGAAGGGTCGTCGGCTTCCTCTCCCTTCTCCGCACGGCCTTCGGAATCTACTTGCGTCCAACCTTCTGCAGATCGAAACGCTCGTCGGCGATGTTGAGCATTAACGACTGGGCGTCTAGGTAGACCTTGTTCTGGCTCTGGGCGATGGTTCGGGCGATATGTTGTGCAGCGCGGAACTTGCGCAACTTGAGATAACCTGGATTTTGCGCGATGGCTTCGCCGATCAGTTTCGCCGCTTGGGCTTCACCTTCAGCGTGGACGATTTTCTGCTGTTTCTCCTGTTTTGCCTGCTCGACGATGAAGGCCGCCCTTTGGGCGTCCTGTTGGGCCACCTGCTTGGCCTCGACGGCGGCGGTGTACTCCTTGCCGAACGACAGCTCCGTGATGGCGGCGTCGTCCAGAATGATGTTGAAGTCCCGAGCCCGGTCGGTCAGCTCCTTACGAATCATCATCGAGACCTATAATCAGCAGGAGAAAGCAGCGAGGAAAAATAAATTTGCAGAGCCGGCGAACTGGGCGAAGAAACGCTAAAATAGCATCGTACAGACAACTTATCATTTAGTGGGCATCAGACACCGAGGTTTAAAGCATTTAATGTCGCGAGACAGAGAAAACGAATAATGAATATAGGCTTGCTGCTACGGCTGAATACGGAGTGGACCTTAAATTATGCTATACCGTTTTCAAATAATATTATATTTATTGTAACTATATAGGTGATATGATTAACATACACGAAACGTACTACATGATCCGTTGGCCAGCCCGATTTCGGTCGAAGGAATTTATTCAGTTCATGAGGCGTTCACGATCAAAATTTACTAAAAAGAGGAACCTTCATTTGACCATTCCAAGCAGCTTATGGTGCTAACACCTAATACTCCATGCCATCTATGGTCTTCTTTACGCTTCGATTTACCGATGTAGTGAATAAATTCTGAGGTAATCAGTGTTTTCTCCAAGTCACTTGAAACGATATTCATTGCAGCGTTTGTTCATCTATTCAACAGACACAACTCCACAATGCGATGTAGTTGCATGGCTAAGGTGTCACCTGGCCACTTAACGATCGTCTGCGCGGAACGTGGCCATCGCTCTGTGTCAAGGTGCGTGAGAGGCCCAGTAGTCGAAGATACTCATATGAGCTCCGTGCATGCACTGACATAGTGCAAATAGTACCCCGTATAACGACCACCCAAATAGCACAGCGACCTATAGCGCAACTAGGAATTATACGTGTAATGTCCAGCACTCCACTCCAAATCTGTAATGTGCTCTGCCGATACAAGAAGGCTTCCCGGCGAAATGACGGAAGAAATTGGGTTCCCCCATCGACCGCTGCCTAAATATAATAGTCACTTTAATACACTATACGAATCCAGAGTAACGAAACGAACAAACAGAACCACCACTGCAGAGAATACTTCCGCACTATTCCCCATCACCCTCAAATAATTACTAACCTGTTGTCGCATGGTGATTAGCTGGGATGCATTGAACTTTGCCACGACCGACTTAAGAACCTCATTGCAGATCGACGGCAGCACCCTCTCGTCGTAGTCCGTACCCAGAGTGCGGTAGACCGTCGGCAAACGAATAGCGTCCGGTCTCGACAGTACTCGTAGAGAGATGTTCACCATTTGGAGATCTTTCGATCCTGTCGGCGACGAGATCTTCCGCGGTTTCGAGCGGATGTCGAAAATGATAGGGTAGTGGATCCAGGGGATGCGAAAATGCAGGCCCTCGGCGTACACATCGTCTTTTACACCACCCAGCCGCGAAAAGATGATCGCCCGGTGGCCACCATCGACGGTGTAAATTGACTGCGTAGCGCCGTACACCAAGCCGCCGGCAGCTGCCAGCAAAGTCACACCGGTTGACACGCCTTTCGGCGCCCCACCTTGAGACATCACGCCTTTGGCGAATTTCGCAAACTTGTCGGCCATGTTTGAGGCGTTCGATACAAAACGGGCCGAAACGGCGAATAGCGCAGGCAAACGTCACCGAAACAATCTAATTAGCGGGGGAACGAAATTTTGTGTCGTGGGCTGATCGTTGCCGGTGCGTGAGAAGCTTTCCCGAAGCAATTCTAATGCTATCAGTGCGCGCAGAACACGAGGGCCACGGAAAGAGCAGACGACGTCGGCATCGCTAAATACTGACCGCATGGGCCGTCTCAGACAGTATCACTCCGCCGCGAAGAGAGGGTAGAAAACGATTGTGTAGGAATGATAAGCTTAGTTGAGACACAGAACAGCAAGCGAAGGGTGCCGCTTAATAGAAGTGAGAGTACTTTGTTGTGCTGTGGATGCACAAACAGGTTTTTATAACACGACATTACTGATATATGACAAATGTCGCCAGTTCAGTCAAACGCAGGCACGTTTGTTTAGGTTACTTCGGCGTTTCGAGAGGCGAACAAGATCCGCATAGGTTCGTGGTTTAATTGACTTTCAGCATTCAAACGAAGGGCGGGAAAGCAATAAGAAGGAAGGCTTTTGTTGTCGCGCAGATCTCGGACACATAACACAGAGGGCTTCGGCGAGCTGAGGCTATCAAATAAGCGATTTGCATTTTTTTTTTTATTAATTCGAGACACCTAATTAGAACAGTATTACTACAGGCTTTGTCTATAGATTTGTAGGTTCTGCTTTACGAAAACAATGAATGAGTTATACAAGTCGTACGGCTGCACCATATAAATTCATAGCACACCACTCCGCGCCTAGCAGTTTAGCAATCCAAGTCTGCTCCTCGACTCTCTGCATGAAATTCACTTTATACGAAAGCTGCTTTTCTTTTCGAACGGACCCGCAAAATGACTAGGCCATCACCGAATAACTCTCTTTAAATTAAATAAATTAATTAAATAAAAACCAACGGGAGGGAAGGTACTGGTGTTAGTATTTGGTCACAGCCAACCTGATTGCAATTACCGCCACTGCTCGGCCCGCCATGCTCGAAAGTGGATTTCTACAGGATATTTGTCATGCTTAATTCTCCTCCCCTATTTTAAGCAGCCTACTTTTGAGTTCCTGAAGGAAATAATAGCAGTTAAACGGCAAAGCGCACCGACGGAAACAATTCACAACACTGGACAGTCGAAGATCGAGAGCATGTTTATCAAACTAAACGCTAAAAACTTCAAGAGTCTAAACGCCATTACTGCAGACGCATACAGGCATCTCTGTAAGTAATTCCAAAAGCCTTCAGAGTGTCCGCTCAAAAAAAAGGTGGTATTTTCTTAGAAAAAACATATCAACGATCGTAAGTGTATAATTTAAAATATTAGCTAGACATGACAATACCGCTGATGTCCATGATTGTTACTTTAAAAATATCAAACTTCCGACGGGACTCTTCCACATAATCATTACCGTAATAACACAATGTGTCGCCTTTTTTCTTTCCGTTGTGTTCCTCGTTAGTATCGTGGTCCTTCTCCCGCGCGTCATCCGAGAGACTAAGTTCGATTCCCAAAAGGGAGGATGTAATTCTTTTCGTAAGGAATATTTTATTTCTGTGCTATGTTCAGTGATATACTACTTCTTGCATCTAAATATATTTTTGGGGCTGACCATCAGCCAACATTTAACATCCACGGCAGTACATTTTGCATTGTTTCGTAAAACGGATCCCATAAATGTAAATGTGCAACGGTGAGGATCGAATCTGTGCACTGACGTGTTCCCGCCAGTCGCAATGCGCACACGAATGCACCAAGCCACCGAGCTCGACGCACTTCTTACATCCGTACTGCAGTGAGGTTCTTTTTATGTACACAACAGAGGTTAGAAATGGCCATGTTCCACGTATCTATAATGAATTCTCGGTGATGGTAAAGAAAGATTGTGTGCGTGATTAATTACCTACGTTGACAACGGTTAGACCGAATGGTGGCTTAGCGCAGATATCCTGGCATACCTCTGGAAAATATTTCTATTGTGAGGGTAAAAAATAGGGTAAAAAGGAAATCATCCTCAAGAGAAATTTCTGAATTCCGCGTAGATTAGCATGCCGTCAGATTAATTCAGATCTTGTATTATGATAAACCGCAGCATACTTATTTAGATGAGCATGAGTCACTGAGCAGTCACTAGCAACCACAATTACGTTTGAACTGTTATTATGTGTCAATCGCAAACCAGTTATTCGATACGTCCATTTAAAATAAATCTACGCAGTCTTATCAAAAAAGCCCGTAATCGGATCGAAGGCTCACTCGATAAAAAGTATTTAGGCCCTTTGGCGAGACAAAGATAAGGTTTTCTATCAAGCAACCAGTTAAGCTTAGCACCAAGAGGCTGCGATAAATGCTGATTGGGTATACCTTCTTAAACGTCTCTCCGCCCTGAAGCAAATTACTGTCATCAGCAGGCTACTTATTATCGATGCTGTCTAGGGGGTGCGTGTTAGCATTCACATATGTCCGGGCCAACTGGCGAAACCTAACTCGGGTGAATAAGTACAGTGCGGTCGAGGACAGGACTGAAAAATCGATCAAAGCTCACCTTCATAGCGCATTGTACAGCATTTCCGACATTTTAGAACCCGCGCAGATGGATTCAAAAAAGGTTAAAAGGTTCGATGTAATCGTTGTGGCATTACTGGTATAAAAACACCGGACAACTGAATAAAGAGAGTGAAACAAACCAACAGACTAGATGACGAACAATTAACGTACGCATTTGTAGGGCAAATATAAATCGGAGTTAGCGGCCAGATAAGTTTTTTCTATAACTATTTGATGATATTCGGTAATTCTTTTACTAATTAGCTGTTATTTAGTGACAAGCTCTAACATGCTATGCGCACGCGCATACGCGGGAAAACTGCACTAAAAAGTGAATTTACGAGAATTCACTGTAGATTCACGTGAATAGAAACTTAGGATATCAAAAACGGTCCTGGCATGCAAAGAGGCGCACCTACGGGGCACTTTGCCACAACCCACTCCCACTGAACACCAAACCAGGGGTCATCCGATTTGGACGTAAAATTGGGCCTTCTTTCACTCAAAGTGACTTAGAATCAACCCTATCTATGATTTCTAAATATTTCTCCAGGTTAGGACGTCAAATCACTGGAAAATTGATGCATTTTGGCAATAAATATATATCCATATTGGTACTATGGTTAAACAAAATACGCCCGTGGTTACGGTACGACCAACATGTTACACAATCTTTATTCACCTGTTCGTTCTTGGTTACAACTTTTCGATGAAACAGCTCGCTCCGCCATCATCCGTGGTTGTGCCTCCCAGTCTATTCAGTGTATCTTATTGCTGTATTGCACAAAACATCGATTGCACCCGTTGAGCTAGCTGAATTGTTGGTGCAGACGCACACGATACGTGAACATCTTTCCCTTTCTTCCCCTCATATTCCACGAGCATACAAAGCTGTAGTACACAAAATGTCGATGTGACGAGATCACGCGAGATAAAATAATTTAAAAAACCTGTTAACACAATGGTGAAGTCGAAATTTTGGGGCCTGTGGCGATACAACGAGGCCCCCATTCGTCGTAGCGTCATGGCGTCGGCGATTTATCCTTAACTAGCCGGCAGATTGCCTGGCAAAAGTCACCACAGGTACTTCTTCCTCGAGGCAGTCGAGAAATGACGTTATTTCGGCTCTCATGCTTTCTGTGCAAAAGTGCAGGCGGAAGGGGAGAATGATGAAGAAAAAATCACCATTGCGGGTAAGATCGGTTAAAATTACGGTGCCAATGGTAGTGTCAATTTGTTCCAGAGCTATAGCTTACGAAAAGCATTGCATCGATTTTCTAACCGGCAAAATTTGCGCAACTGCGTGAACATTTGAGCATTCATATACGACAGTATATCAAATAAAAAATGTTTTAGTTGCAGTCGAGAGGCCGAATAGATCTTGACGATAATAACGATTCTACCGAATATAGCTCTTTACTAATTAAATTCGTGACAGAGGAAAGGGCCCCTTAGTAAATTCGCCAGGGCTCTTCTCTTATGCAAACCACTAGACATCCTGCTAAATGGAAAACAGCGCTACCGTCCAAATCTATGGAAAAATCTATAGAGGAAATTCGGCGCTGTGTAGAGCTCACGAAGTAGTCATAGCAAAAGAAAAAAGCACATTTTTTCAAAGCGGCCCCTACCTGGCGTCAGTGCATGGGCGAGCACACGACTTTGCTCGGTAGCCCTCTGAATTGCAACTTGGCCGTTTTCTTCAGCTGACGAGTCCGATGTAGAGCTGGCCGACATGAATTCGAAGCTCACCGTAGGGTTAACACTAACCTCCTCGGTAACTCTTGTTTCGCCCGTTTCGCGATTAATCTCCATGATCCTAATGTGGTGCCGCACAGCCGGCTCCGAATCTGTGATTACCTGAGGGCGTATGGTGTATGGATAGTATTGCTAAAGCTACAGTCGGCATTCGTACGTGATTGGTCATGGCTTGTGCCAGAAATGCGCTTAGGGCCTGCTCATCCGACTGGTCCTCACCTGTTGATGGTGAACGTCACCCCAACAACGACAAATTTAAGAACGTCGGTTTTGTTCGGGTTTGAAGATTGCATTATACGTTAGGCAACAATTGACTCGCTTTTCCTATAGCAAAGTGTGGGTGCTACGAACGAATAATGGCTATTCTATTAGTAGCATTAAGAGGCACTCCCTACCTAGACACCGAGCCACTGCTGCTCGGAAACGACACAGAGAAGCTTTGCCGCCTTTCTAACCGGCACGGGCCTTTGAAAAAAAAAATAGATGAAAAAATTCAGTTTCAGCACAAGACCAACCTCTAGCTTATACTTGCGATTTCTCTCCACACGAATTGGCTTTACCTCCGGCCTCAACACCTTCGCCGCCTCTTGACGCGCTCTCACCTCGGCACCCGTCTTCTTCCTTGACGGTCCGTCCGCTACGTTAATTTCCTCTTTCACGGCCGGCGGCGGAGCAACCGCCACGGCCTGCAGTCGATCTCCGAGGCCATCGACCTCATCGATTGCGCACCTCATCGGCACTGGCGGTGCAGAAGCTGCTTTGAGCTGTTTGCCAACCCGTGCGTACACCGCCTCCTCCTGCACGGCTATATGCGGCGAGAGGATGCGCTCGTAGTCGCCTTGGCCTGTTTCCGGGTCCTTTTCCGCGGGGCCGGACGTTTCATTGTCTGACATCGACTCCTCATCCTTCTCAAAACGGAGCGACTTCTCCACGCGTGCTGGACTCCAGCACATGTAACCCGCATGGCTGAACTTCCGGTCGACCGGCAGGAAACGCTTGCTCTGAGGGTTGTTGCTGTTGTTGTTGTTGGTGTTGCTGCTGTTTTTGTTGCTCGCAACATCGTCGGCCTTGAAGTGCGAAGCAAACTTCTGGTGGATGGACAGGAACTTCTGGGACTGGTCGACGACCGGTGGCGGAACTTGACCTCGAAGGCCGCTCGCGGTGAGCTCGGTCGACGGAACTGTCTGTGGCTCCAAGCAAGCCCGGATGGAGCCAACAGGATTCGTCCTTGGCGGTGAGGTCTTTTTCGGCGAACCGCTGATGAACTTCGCTGATGAGACGAATGCGCTCGTCAACTTGGCAAGGCGAGCTTTTGCAATACCTTCGGCCTTTCGGGCCTGCCTCATATCGTGGCTTGTCGTCGAGGTGTCGCTTCCGACGGATGAGACGCTGTCCGGCCGTTTCGGAGTGCTCATCAGGGTAGTCGACTTCCGTCCAGCATGCAGTGGCTGTCCGGGGAAGTCCATGGTCATATGCTCGGACATGTTAGCCGTCTCGAAGGTGTCACCGGCGTACGGACTCGGATTCTCCGATTCGTCGATATACGGTGGTGGGGTGCGAAACGATGAACGCATGGAGATATCCTGTGTCTTGGACTTGTTGAGCTGGGAGGATTGCCTCGAGAGGAGAGTGGTGATCCGGCGGTTGTGCATGCTCGGCCAGGGCTCGGCGTCGTGGCTACCGACAGCCATGAGGGCCGAAAGCTCATGGTAGATCTCCTCAAGGCTGGTCTGTCTCTGGGTGATACCAGGCTGTGGGATGGGGACGGATTCCATCAACTAGGAGTTCTCATACATCCTTCTTCTAAATACAAATCTCCATGAATGAATGTGTACATACCTACGTGATATACAATACTAAATGATACACGTACTTTTTCTCATTGTAAAAAAGCACAAATTGTATGAAAAAAATGAGTACCAGATACACAACATCGAATCACGCCATACTGTCGGCGCAATATTCAAACATCGTTTATAATTTATCCCAGACACCAGTCTAGGTTTTCCCCATAATATCCTTGCATGTGATGCTACCGTCAGTGCCCAACACTCACCATAAGCGCTGCGCGTACGACCCCCTCAAGGTCTACAGGCAGCGTGCCCGTGATCTGCAATCCCCGTTTGTGTACTACCATGTTTTGGTAAACGCTGTCAAGGTCTTCATTGCACCACGGCACCAACTTGGTGAATGCCTCCCAGATAACTGTTGCCAGCGAGTAGAGGTCTGAGCTCTGCTTGGCCGAGCCATTCGACAGGACCTCGGGAGCCAGCCAGTGGAAGTAGTACTCCTGGACGCTCCGGTCGCCGATGGTGAACTTTCGACAGTCGTTCGGCTGTGAGCGCTCATCCTGAAGGAACTCGAACCCCGTAAGTTTGGCGAACGTCGGCGAGATTACGGCGATAGCGTGCGGATTGAGGCAAGCGTGTACGTATCCGCTCTCATGTAGGAACAAAACGGCTTCGCAGATCTGACGCAACATCTGGATGAGGTTGTCTGTCGGGGCGACGACCACCGGTGATGAACGAAACGAAAATTTGATGGAAAATTCGTTACTAAGCTTTGGTGTTTGGGGTATTTTCAGAGAGAAGCACTGGATTTGTCACAGAGAGGAAAGACAAAAGACTTGGGGGCTAAAATGGGCTCTCGTCGAAGGTGAATATCTTGAAAGACGAGTCGCAGAAGTAGTTGGCCGGGCCTTGTGACTCCCTCCTTTCTGACAACAAAAATCTTTAAGATCTGGTGAGGTTGACACTTCCAAGTCCCATAACTCCATCTGTGCTACTACGCACACAAATGGCCTAATTCCTAGTACTAAGGGGTCATTACAATAGTTGTTGGTTTCCGTATCTCCCCTTTATTAGGCAAACAATTGCGCTGTTTGTGTAACTAACCCATACCCAAACCAAAACAGCCAGCTCGGTCGAGAAGTGTAGCCCAGCCCGGAGATATACCGAAGTAAGAGCGTAAAACCTCCAACGGTGAGTTCAGCTGGGATGGCCGCCTCTTCCTTTGTTTCGTATGCACCCACATGGCTTTATCCGAACACACCCCCCTCACAGCATCGACTAATAAACCTTACCCGGCATCTAATGAAAGTCCTCTACCCATCACCCCAGAAGATGGCTGCTGTGCCAAACACCAAGAAACCTGCTTCTCTCTCTCTCTCTCCGTCCCCAACCGTAGCGAATTCCCGGTGGAGTTTCGTTCCGAAGACACACGCTGCAATGGCGCCGTCCCCAGCAATTACAGCGAACCCCCAACTTCTTCTAGGTATCTACTAGGCATATGTTAAAACAGCACTACATAGACGAATGTCTCGCTAGACACCCGTAGACCGGGGGAAATGCCAGCGCGGTCACGTTTTAAGATCACCTACCAGTCGGTAGCGTCGGCGTCGAATCATCGTGGAGTACCTTAAACAGAGTGCCGAAGTGGATAGCCTCATAGACGATGAACGCATCTTCCATATTCTCCGTTGGCGATATGGCCACCGGCCAGAGATACGCCGGATGCCAGGAGAGCCGTCGCAGATTCTCGATCTCCTGGAGGATGACGTCGCTCCGGACGCTTTTGCGAACGCGTTTGTTGACCGTCGAGCGTTTGACCGTGACACGGAGAGTGTCACGGTACATTGTCTGCATTACGCTCATGGGGCCCGACCACGTTGTCCGGGGCTCGTCGGCGTGGAGGAGGAGTCCCGGAGACACGTAGCTAATATGGGTAGGCACTCCGACCTCGCTAGCCCACTGGTAAACCGGGCCGAAACCGCTGTCTGTGACAAGGCGCTCGGTGCACCACTTCCGGCGTTGCGTGCCTGCGCGGTAGATCGGATGGAGAAGTTCGTATTGTAAGCAATACATGCAGTCATATGCTCTTATTTGTCCGTGTATCGAACTCCTAGTAGACTATGTCTGAGGCGCTATATAAAGTGACGACAGTGACGCAAATGGACGAGTTTCCACAACGCGCAATTCGATTGGAGTTGAGAGGTGGCGGCTGAGTTATGTGACTGTTCTGACTGTCATCGGAGGTCTGACGCTTGTGATAATCAGCTCTGGCGCTGCGTATCAAGTGTGCTTTGAAAAGCGGCAACTATACGCTAAACAAATGAATAGATCAATTTAGGAATCTCGCTAGTTGCCGAGTCCGTACGGTAAGAACGCAAAATACATAGAAAAATTCCTTGTAACCAAGGTAATAAATGATCTATTTTCGGCTCAAAGACACACGGCCGAACGCGCTTCCGATTCATAGCATCGGACACATTGAAACGGGCAAGTTACCCAAGAATAATAAACGGTACATGTGTAATAGCGGTATCTGGCTGGAAGCCTCGTAGATCCTACCTACATGTGGCTTCCATCGAACGTAAACATTTATAGCCGTAATAAGTTCTAATGTCGATACACTTTTAGAGCGGCAGCCTGGCAACATATGAAAGCTCGCTAAACCAATAGACTCGCACAGATGCTCGCTGAACCGACTGACATTCTGTATATGCGCCATGTAAAACAGAATGACGACATTCGAGCATACACACAAACGCTCATGCACACACAACAATTAATCCTTGTAAAGCTCCGCAATCAGAGACCTTCAGTCGTGACGTATTGAACAGTCAGTAGATACGATGCACTTGTGCATATGCATTTTGGTCCTAGTCGAGTCGGATTTGAATGACAAAAACGTACATTAAGAATAAATAGGGAAATTCAATAAATCGTCAATTTACCAGAAGATAACCGCCGTTTAAGCAAGGCACAGTTATCAGCCGTTGGCAGTTTGTCGTCGACGTATTTCTCCACCAGCCGGTAAGCGTCAGATCTCTTCCGGAGCACCAGCTCGATGACGCGGGAGCGCGCCATCGGGTCCACACATTCACGCGCCCATTCGCACGGAGTTCGACCCTCATCGTCCCTCAGACGAAGGTCACCCCCGCACTGGACTAGCTGCTGGAGCACCGATGGCGAGCCCCGTAGACAAGCCACGTGCACCGCTGTTGCGCCTCCAAGACAGCGCGCATTCGGGTTCGCTTTTCGCGCGAGCAGAAATTGTACACTGTTCATGTGTCCTGGGGAAACGAATAGCAAGCACGTCGGATACCATGCATAGAGGGTTTCATATGAGTACGGTCCATATTTACGTGTACATGTGTGTGTGGCCGACGTATGCGACATCTCACACGCGTGTATTTCTGCCTAATAATATTATTTCTATTTCCTGGAAACACGACTAAAAATTATACGTTAGTAGGGCTTGCTAGGTGGGAGGAGTTGGTGTTCTACTCAATGCACTGTTGTGCTTAACGATATGCTGAATCGATGAGAAATTGAATCGAAAACAAGACGGGAATGGTGTGTGTGTGTGTGTGTACATTTACGAATCCTCGCATGATTTAGCGAGCCTCGGAGAGAATGCTGACTTCCCTGAAATGCGAATGCTATAGGTGGCACAGCAATGACTCAGCTTCGACCATAATTTGCAACGGTATCTGTCCCAAAGGAATTGCAACAGGACTGCACTCAGGAGGGTGTTGCGTGGGTGATTAATTTAATTCAATACATTCTATTCGGTCTATGCTCGAAATTTGATTGAGACCCTTTGTCCCATGCTGAGTACGCAGATACACAGCGATTTCGTCGAAGGAGTAACGCAACTCTGTCATCAAGCCCATGGCATTGACGAAATGAAAATTCGCAAAGAAGCAGTTTTACTATGGTTATGTATGCATCAGGAAATGAATAAGTATATGAAATAAATGAAACGGAAAGAAATAGATCTATGCGGATTCTCGTAGCAACTTTAGCTTTAATCGTACGGCACATGGTTTAGTTTCTTTGAGAAAACCAACAATTTTTCTTTCTCCTATACTTCATTTACAGAGTATAAAAATGCCAAATGTAAAAACGCGATTTTATTAATAGAATATAATTAGCCATTGGCGACATGCACTGAAACAGCATCCTATACCAAAATATCTCTTCACATTCAAGCGTTAAGACAAATTAAAGCAGGTTTCACAGAGGACAGCCTCCACAGTCAAAGAAGCTGATAAAAACAGGCAGATGAAAACAAAATCTGCGCAACCTAATGTTGAATTCAAGCAATTAAAACGATTTAGACCTGATTCAGCTCCGCTTCCATGGGCTACGATAGTCTATGGGTTGACAGCACAACCCCAGTTGTCCCCCTCTGAGAAATTTTTGGCGCGGAACGGTATCGGCCGCCGACAAGGCAGTCGGTAGGACCAAGCTCGAGCCCTGAACAAAGAAAACGTCGCTAAAGAACGAACGTCGGCATGAGCCTTAAACGTCCCTATCTAGTTCTGCCTAACGACGAAGCTTTCATGGATCAGCGATCTTACCTGCTTCGACCGCCAGATAGAGCGCAGTAAACCCGCCTTCCACGAGATCGACATGATATCCCTGGTCGAGTAGCTTCTCAAGCTCCTTCACCCGGTTGGCCTTCGCCGCCTCGTGCAGCCGGCACGCCGTCATCTTCTTGACGATGGGACCCGAACGGACTGCACGAATGACAACGAGTCTACTCACGTCTCATTTAGAGTTACGAATTTGTACACAACAAGTGCGGTAGTTGGGCGCCACTGGCTATTCAAGTGCTACTGGGGATTGTTGGGGTCTGACCGGGAAACGGTATACTCCGATTCAACGTCGTCTGCACAGATGGCGCATAAGTGGCGCGATTTTTAAAAATAGATCGGAGCAATAACACTATCGCGTGAATAGCTAGCGGCGCCGAGTGAGTGTGGAACAAAGGAGAGAACGGGATTGTTATAACGTTGCTCTGAGAGACCACCTGTTACCGACGACCTGTTAAGGTGGAGATGGAGTTTCATTCTTTTATTGCGCATTTTTGTCCGTAAGAACCATGTGGCACGTTATATCGGCGCATAGAATTCCATAATGGAGAAAAAATAGTAATAACAAATCAATTTTATTATTATTAATTCTATATTCGCAACCAACATGGCAAAGACGCTAAAGCATACAATAAACCACTGTCTACCACGGTGTCGCAAATACTATTCGTTGAAATACTCACCGATAAAACCCACAGTTAGCTAGACGCATTCCGGCATCACTTATAGGTCTACAGCTACAGTAAAATTCCACTATCTTGACAAACTGAACGACTTCGAGGTTGCTTTCGTACGGCTCTCTCGATCTCTTCATGCTGTATTAATAGATATACCGTCCAAGAAGTGGTGCGCCCGCGTTAAAAAGCCGAGATTTCACGAATATTGGGGACCTCTTAATGTCCCCAAGGGGTCGGCCAGTGATAGAGCGCATGCACTACATGAAACTGAACTCAGACGCTACGGAAATATATCAGCAGGTGCAATGACCTGAAGACGACCACTTCTCAATTGAAGCTTTGAACCCACACCAAAAACAAGTTCTAAAAGGAAAAAGACCTTAACCTCACGAGCACAGCTTACCGTTGACCCCTTGTAGGATAGGTGAATCGGACGACGTTTATGTTGAATCTATATAGAGCTATATAGTAACTTACAAAGAAAATATTAACTTACATTTAGAGAAGCAATTACAGGAGGTGTTCGCCTCTGGCCAAACCAATATGTTCGTCGGTGGTTGTCACCGGTCTTCGTTTTCTTTGCCAGATATCTTCGCCCTCACCGACAATCTCACACGAATGTTTACCCAACAGCAATCCTAATTAGTAACATTTAATGTTCTGTCAATTCGTCCCAGTTACTATCGCCTTTCTCCAAGAGACTCTTTCATACGATCCTAACTAAGAGCGAAGCGTCCAGAAGCCCTCTGGACTCTCTGTTCATCAAGTGGCTCGCCAAATCATCCGACGAATTCACATTGATATGAACCATGCTTGATAGCAAGATTCATAGCAACATCAGCCTTATAGGCCTACCGATATATACCTGTAGGAAGCTACGTAAAACTGTATGACAAACCTGGCCGATCTCGATAAGCTCATGGAGGGAGCAGGCACCGGAACCAGCACGGCATTGCTTGACAATGACGTTAGCTAACTGCGGGTTCTCGCGTTGCAGCCAGTTCTTGTCGTTTGCTGTGCACGCGATTTCGACAACCAGTACGCACCTGATGCGCACTTCGAATCGCGGCTGTCGACAAGGGTTGAGATGAATGACAGGGTTTCACCAGTTTTTTTTCCTCCACTGGTTGTTAGAAAAAATCTGCTCTAAGAACGAGTCCTAAGCGTGCCGCTGGTCAACATGCAGACGCCGGGAAAGTGTCGTACGCGCATGGCCAGCGCTGGTCTCAGCAAATAGCCGCCAAATTAATCGCTAGAAGAGAATGAAGTTGCCAAGCTAGGAACATGGCTAGCGAACTTACTTAGTTGGCGACAGCCGAATGAATTTGGGGTGTAGGAAATAGGTGCGAATGTCTGTTCACTATGTTGAGGTCCCGTAATGGTATACAAAGGTTATCATTTTCTATATGAATATGCTACGGATGATCTTGTACTGTAGAGGCTAAGACGGTCTCTGTTTTCGGTTCATTTGCGTGTACAGAGAACAGCACAGATTCGCCAATGAGGTATTCTTTGGCAGAACTCCTACGCTACAATTTTAGTCAGGAAAAAGGACTCAGCAATTTGAAAAACCTGTAGTCTAATTTTTCGTTATTATTGTGATTATGGTTATTATTATTCATGTTTTTTTATATTATTATTATTATGCCAAGAACAATTAATGCGTGTACAACACAGGGTGTGCGACTATCGTAATCACCAAATAAGACTATAATAGATTTTAGTCCTTTTGATAAAAACGATGACATATAGTTTACGAAACACATAACGTTACATTCCGTCTCATAAGAGAACTCAAGCGGCACAAAATGGCAGTTCTGTTGCCTAAGTCACGTCACGTGGGACACTTCGAAGTACCCCATCGAACATCCAAACTGGCAGAGACACTGTTCGAGCGTCACAGAACGCCGGACCTTCGATGTTTTCCTGGATTGCGCCATTTTACACGGCCGATGCTCTCTCGACCGTGCAGGATGCCGAGGTACTGTTCAGAACCCCAAAAATAGCCGCTACCAGAGGATATCGCGTTCAGGGGAGATGCCCCGCGCGTGGGTAACAGTAAATCAGCGAAACGGATCATAACTTTTCATACTGCTGCTGTCAATCTATACCGGTGTCCTCAATCTGCGAAGTTCGTACTGCTTGTGGCGCAAGAGTTGGTCGTGCGTTGAACAGACGACTGCGCTGCCATTCTGACAAAATTCCATGCGAGTTCGACAAGGAGAGAGGTTCTTGGGTCTTGCTGGGTTGCGACAGGGCCAATGAGCTAAACGAAAACGAGGAACGCAAGTGGATCCGTTCTCTGAGTTGGCCTGCGTTCTGCCAGAACAGGACCTCGGGCAGAAGTGCGAGCGAAGATCTACGAAGGCGAACCCTGTGCTGGAGATTCGTGCCGTGGGGTTGAACGTAGGCGAGGTGACTTCCAATGCGAGGCAATGGGTCCGAAGCTTTCAGCTGTCTCTTTTAGCGTTTGTAGCGAAGTTTGTAACAAGGTCACTCGAACTTCTTCATAGACCAGATACATCAGATATGTAGATTCAGATGCTAATCAGTAGCAGTTATTTGACGCTTGCACGGATAAAATCACCTGATGGATGTCAGCTAATAGAAGAAAAATCGAAATTTTCCGTATTACAGTTATAGTCTTATCGCTGACGTACGGGTATAATGTAAACTGAAATCCCCGGCTTGCTTCACTTGATCAAAAAAGCCGCAGCTAACCGTTGCGGTTTTCGGTCTGTTGCCAACCCGGCCCCACACGACAATACTTTTTCTACCTGCCACGCCACATATGCCCGTCGAATAGCTAGCGGAAATATGCGAAGATCATAAAAATCGATCATTTCGCATACCGCATATGTTAAGTGAGCTGCCAAAGCGCTGCCCTGTTCTCTGTTTATAGCTTCTGCCGACGGTCGCCCGACAAACGGCGTGCCCACCCAGAATGACTCAATGTTTGCAGTCCAACTGGGCAGCAAAAGATCACCCTTATGCCAGGCCTCTTCAAGGACAGCCAGACGCATGTTGGTGGTCATCTCCAGCCATAGGGGCACATCTCGCTAGAATGACGCTTAGCCGTGACGCGAGGCGACGAGTTCGAAATACGCGAAATTGTTGGCGGTCGAGATCATCTCAGCGGCTTACGTGCGAGCGACCATGTAACGAACGTTTTTCCGAAACGGCTCCGAGCCAACGGGGCTCGTCGGCGATGGCGAGGTATTCACAATGGGCAATACAATCTCCATGTACGGCCGGCGTCTCGCGTTGATGTACAACCTTCGACCCGGGACTCGTAGCTTGGGTCGATAGCTGTTTCCATCATTCGGTCTGTACGGGCGAGATATACGCCCAGTACAATCAGCTTTGTCGGTTGAATAGTTCAAGGTGCATTGGGTGTATTGGGTATACTTGCGTGTAATGCTTGGCGTTTCGGCTTTTTTTCTTAGCGTACTCTATCTGTTCAGCCAGGGACCCCACGTGGATGAGCTAAACAACGGACACCCCGTAAAGTAGCGGAAAAGCAATACTAAAAGGCGGCTATGTTCGCCGTCACTGGCGTTATGGTATTATGAAGAAAGAAAGGCAATATCGACACCGGCGAACCGTATTCATCGCAAATCATCCATTAGTAAATTACCCTATCTGTTCAATTTCTCTTCCGCTTTCCCCGTTAAGTCTACTCACTTTCCCCAATCCCAACATTACTTTCCCATGTTCCATAGACTTTCCAAGATATCTACTTCCCCTACGCTTCGTTCGTAGTTACCCAGACGAATGCTAAACCCTTGCCTCTATAGGAGTTCTTCTGTTTCTTGATCCCGATTAAGCTTGCTGTGTCTGTTTGGACGCTTCGCGCCGTAGTCTCTGGGGACTCCATAGTGCGCTCCGCCTTGAGCACTTCCGACGGTTTTCGGCCCTTTTCTGACCACGCGTTTTCCCTCACCCGACGTTCTGCAATCGAGCCGCTGCTCGCGATCCCGTTAAGGGCGCGGACGGCCCTTCCCGGGCAGAAACGCTAGCGTCGGCCTGGGGACCGGGCGTTCGACGGCGAACAACGCGCGACGCCGATGGCGGTCGTATCTGCGCGCGTCGCCGTTGATAGTGCTGAGTGACGAGTGAAGATTTGTAGAGCGTCTGGGCCGGTTAGCCGGGACGACGAATACGTTAGTTTCCTTCTGCGAAATTCGCGAGTGGACCTGATTCGTTTGCTCAGGTTTGTACGTGTTGATACTACGATAGTGAAATATTAGCCGAGATTTTGGTGAGCCTTGGACCTGTGTCAGTTGGTTGCTTCGTTAGCAAATGGTATCGCGAAGACCATCACCCCGAAGGATGAGGTGTTCTGAGAGGCTGGCGTGACAGCAATATCCGAGGTAAGACCGCAGTTACTTCTTGTGAACAGGCGTTAGGCGTTGGAACGCGCCAAAACGATGGAGTTGTTTGAGCTGGCCCAGACGCCTGTACGCTCCGGAATGGTTGTGAGTGGGTCGTTACTAAAATCGACATCGGTCGCGTGGGGGAAGAAACTTCTCCGGCGATGAAAAACGAAGCTTGAGATAGGGTATCCTGCTGTTAATGCAAGAGCGAATAGTAAAACTGTGAAACGAAGTACTCCAACGAAGTACTCCAGGCAGGGCAACATAACATTGGAATGACATTTGGCTGTCATCCAACCAACATAAAAATACTAATTTACCCATTTGCGAACATTATTGTCTGTGAAGTAGCACGTCGCGGAATGAACGCACAGCTTCTGAAAGGATAGCAGAACGTTTTTTAGCAAGATTTTCGTCGAGTCTGGTGGCCTGTTGCAATCATACGCGAGCAGAGGTCGATATAGGTCAATGACCAGTCTTGAAAATGATACTAGCCAAGGTTATGCTTATTTGTACTTTTATCAGATAACGAGAAAAATAGAAACAGAAGATCGAACTGTGCATACGGCGAAACCACTCCATAATGATACAGCAACATTCTTATCCCTTCACTTTTTTTGTGTTCAACTGTAGGATATTTAGTTGAATCCCGACTAGGATTGGGCTGCTTTAGTTCTGTAGTAATGATGTTGCCTCTAGGAATATACCCCAGTAGAAGACATTACACATGTGCCAGAGAAAACTCAGTGCATACTTTCCATGCTCGAAATGATTACATCCAGTTTGACGTATGTACGGCAAAGTGTTTTTTGTGCTTATAAATTTGGCAGTAAACTCTGCAGCTGTCGTTTAAATGAGTTTCGTGGACGGTCAATAGTAATTCTCCTGATCGGCGAGCCTACGAATACTCTTACCTTTAAATTTCCGAAAATTTCTTGCACCTTCCAGGATTCAAATCGGATATTCGACCACTCTAAATCTCTGATCGTACGGATCTTTACGTTCGGATCCGTCGCTCCGAATTTTTTAGTTGTTTTTCAGTTTTTAGTAGTTTTTTCATTCGTTGATGTTCACGAAACATGTGAATTGAGTAAACATTTCTATTTCGCACTCCTTGCATATGGAGTGTTTTACATCGACCCTGAGTCGCTTTTGTTGTCATATTCTCGTCAAACAATGGCCATAATGTGGGGCCTAATAAGGCCTACTACGCCATTGGGGGTGTGTGCCTTCAGAAAGGGCAAAACAGTTCTAACAAAATCCGCCCGTCGAGTTCAATGGAGAGAACGCCTTTGCTTCCCAGTGAGTGATTGTTTTCGCCGACTTCTTATTGGTGACACATATATAGATGCTTCGTAAGACGTGGTGAAAGTCAGGCATAAGTTCAAATTCCACCAGGGCCCCACGAAAGGCCTTCGTGAAGAGATTCGGGCTGTGGTTAGCGCACTGTGAACAAAATAAAAAATGGTTACTGTATTTTTGTTAGCAGAGCTAATCGCAAAATTATTCGACTTGTTCGGAAATTCAAGTTTATCTACAGGGAGGTGTCCGTTAGAGGGTTTACCGGTATAAGGTGTTGTAAAAGTCTAGCATTTCAAGAAATCATTGCGGACTGGTGCAATAAAATCACTGCGGTAAGAGTGTGTGTGTGATCCCTCATACATATACATTCCAGCAAATTTTATTTTTACCGTAAATAAAAGTTTCACTCTCCTATCTTGCAAATGTAATATCTTCCTTTACCCTATGTTCCGCCAATATGGGCCGGATCCACGACTACACCAAGCTGATCTATGATACCTTCAATATATAGTTTTCCCAGAAGTACTTCAGACCCCGCGGCGCGGTTTCTCTATTTGACAAGTTTACGATCCTTACGGTCTACCTATTTTGCCCCGTGCTTCCCTAAGTCATCGTCGGGTGCTGCGTGAATATTTTCAAACGGATGCGCTCAGATTCGACCAATTTGTCGTGAGTAAATATCAACGCAAACCGAAATGTTTCGAAAGCGACTGCCGCCGATGAAAACGCGCGCTGCTTCGTCGGCCTGCTTTATCACCGTGTGTCGCTTTGTTATCGGTTGTTTTCGAATTTTCTGCACGATGCTACCAGCGGCTGATTTCGCTGCTTCAGTCACTCTTGGCCGTGGTCGAAGGCGATTCTATCCGCCATCGCAACAGCCATACCGAGCTTTCCCGCTGATATGTTCTTTCGTTTCCACCCACGCGGCCGGGGCGCCCATTCGGTACGAATGCATCCATCGCAGAATCTGCCGTATTGGGCACCCGGCATGGCGGGGCACCAGAGCCGCAGTATCCGATGGCAGGGTACAGGCACAGATCGCATTTAATATTTTCAATTTCCTTGGCACTTCTACAGCTCGTCGGCAGCTGTGGAGAAC
>MNPL01032719.1:19070-30366 GCA_002081605.1 Tropilaelaps mercedesae | reverse complement strand
TAATTGCGTCGTGCAAGGTGCCAAGTGAGACGGACGAGCCATAACGCTAACCGGGAGTTCATGTGTCTGTAGATCAAGCGCGAGTGGTTCGCTTGGCCTGTATGGAGGATAGCATGTACCCGCGTAACATACCGTCACTTATTTGCTCGCTAAAGAGATGCTTATTCCTGTTTTCTAAATAAAGGTTCTGGGCTACAACTTATTATTATTATTATTATTATTATTATTATTATTATTATTATTATTATTATTATTATTATTATTATTTTGATTCGCCGAATATATTCCAGACGGTAAGACTATCGCTTTAGCGTTTGCACTATACTTGTTCTACATACTGACTATTCCTATAAACAGTACTTGCACGTACACTACAGAACGTATTGAGTATTCAACCAAACTGCTAAATGCTGAAGTGCTAAAGTAAACGAAGTTGTTCGCTGAATTGTCGAGAATGTTTCACCTATGAAATCACATAAATAGCCGGCCAGGGAAATGCTGTGAATCTGACGTTCGTGGCTGGGTCTGGTTCTGAGGACAAACCAGAAACGCGTCTGAAGAAATCCGTCTGTGCACGTGAAACCAATTCATTTCCTTCCAGCAGTATCTCTGGGAGAGCAGATATCAGACAGATTGGCATATACTCATCCGATACGGACCTCTCACACTCTGTGTTTGTGTAAAACATGAGTATATGTCTAAAGTGGGACGTCTTCCATATGGGCATTTTCCTTGTAGCTCGTGATCGCTCTACTCGTGTAAACGCCGAAATTGAAATATGCTGGAGTAGCTGGACATGTTATAACGCTTGCCATAACATGAACTATTGGGGATGCCGATACAAATCGTGAGAAACAACCGTTCACGCGCGTTCAGCCACCGCGTCACGCTTGGCTATCCGCGTATAGGCGTTTTATTAGAAAATTAGGATTTTTCACACGGAAAAATTTATGATTCCTTGTGCTCCATAGACTTGGCATGATTGTCACGCCGTCCTAAATTTTCTCTGGCCAAGGGAACTTTAGCGCGTTTGTTTCATGCCAAACGCAGCTAAATCCACCGCTGACTTTGGCCCCAGAGTGCAGAAGGAGTGCAGAAGGGATCCTTTGATAGCTAAACATTTGATTGCGTTTGCCCTCCGTTGCTGGGACTACTGTAGAAGAGTTTGAAGAAGCTATCGGCGACGTGCCACCCATTGGAATTCGAATCATATCCTGTGGGTTGCCGAAGGCAAATATCAATTTCATCCGCCCAGATTGCCCAGCTTTTTGCTCTGTATGTTATCGGGAAGGGCGTATGCGATTAGGTGGCTGAGTTCATCGAGCTCGGTGGTTTGGTGCGTTCGTATGCACCTTGTGACCAGAAGAAATGCGTAGGTGCACGGGTTTGATCCTTGCTGTTGCATATTTAGATTTAGGCAGGCCATCTTACGAAGTGATGTAAAAAGCGCTGCAGTGGAACGTTATTTGTTGGCTGACGGTTAACTCCAAAAATATTTCTCGAGACGGAAATCACGTGTCAGTAGCAGTCAGCCTTTTCTTCTGCCTTGTAACGTCCCTCCAAGTCCTGGTGTAACATGCAGCTGCGAAGAGTTTGGTAGTGACGTTTTTTTTCTATTCATTCTCAACAGAAAGGAATCCGTGTTTTTTATTGGAAACTAGAGAGAGGGACTCTCTCCATTAAATCAATTTTCACACCTGACGGAGATAAAATTTAAGAATTGGACCTGTGTTTGCTTCCTATTTTTCTTTTATTTACGGCCGAGGAAAGTCATACGATTTCTGCGTACTCAGTATTATTAATATCGCTGCTACTACCAGTGTTATTGGCGGAGTTCCCGACGACTCGAACTGCAATATCTAGGCAAATGCAATACTCGTGTGTTCCGCCCGAGCGACTTCGGTAACATCGATTTCATTATACTGCTGCCACTATTTTGAGTCGGTCCAAATTGATTCAGCATATCGAATTGCATTTTTCAGCTGGTTACCCCTCTGCCACAGCCCGAGTAAGATTGGTGGATTTCGAACACGAACGAATTAGTATATGAACGAATGAATGTATAGACATTTAGCCTAGCCATGAGTTTTGTTTACCTACTTAGGTAAATCAAATTATTTGCCTTCTCCCTGTGCCGCATTATCTTCTAATTAGAATTTCTACCAGCCAGACGTATACTTAGATGAGCTGGCGATTTGGCGATTGATTCTAACGAGCATGCCTCGCGATTATATATATATATATATATATATATATATATATACAGCACAGCTGGGCCGTTTCTCGAATCGACCACATCGAATAACTTCCATTACTAATTCGGTTTCGCTAGTTATTATCGATTGCTATTCCGCTGTTTTCTGGTCGTGGGTTCGCCCACCGTCTAACACGGACAACGCGCGAAAATGGAGTTTGCATCTGGAAACACATTGCACACCATGCGCGGCGCCGTTGGCGTCCTAGGACGGGGTCGGCCGAGTCCACTTGCGAATGGGATTCATTTGTACGACTTCTACGCTAAAGTACTACCAAATCTGTAGCGATTATCGTCACGCGGCTGTGGGTGATGCTTTAATTAGCAATCTGCTGTTCCAGCTGAGGACGGCGCAGCTATTGAGTGGTTTCTTTGGGGGAGGAAATGTTTTTACCGAGTTTTTTAGAATCCACCGTAGCCATTTTGGTTGCTAAATATTGTGGTTCTATCTCACAGTCCTTTCGGGTCGTTCTAGTGTTTTGCCTTGTCTACCTAGAATCAAAACGTATGCGATGCTGCTTTGCTATGGTAGCCAGTACGGTGAGATCGATTATCAAGAATACTGACGCGTGCCTTGTTGATGTTGTCTCAACAAAATGTCTACCGCCGCCTCCGACTAATGCCGGCTCAAGGTGGCGGAGCCAATGCATGTTAATGCAGCCTCTCCCACGTGCTCTTCGCCACCGAATGCCGACCCAATAGAACGATCCGAAGCTCAGAATTAACCAGAAGAGACTGAAGAAGAGGCCAGACTACCCCCGTACGCGAGCAACCACCGAAGCAAATCAGCTTCGGCCGCTCCATCCACGCGAGCGTTCCGAATGGTCCCAAAGGGCCAATCTATTGTTTGCCATAAATTTACCCGACACCATTCGAGCGTTCGTGTCCAGCTGTCGCGTTAATGACTCGCGAGTACGAAATCGGTCGTTGTCGTCGCCGACCCCCACTCCTTCGTTCACGAACAGTGGCAATGTCATAAAGAGGAGAGAAAAAAGCGCCACATCTGCATAACGACATCATATGTCGTCGGCCTCACCCGGTTGATGGATGGCATTTTCCGCCACGACGCGAAACCCCGGCCATAGGCGAGAATTGACTTCACCAGTGACGAGGGGTCAGCGAGCGATTCCCGTTGATGGTGGTACACATTAGAGTACGATCAAAATGTAAACGAGTTCACTATCTCCATGATAACGATAGGCTGGTCGTTTGTTAGATTCAACGACGTAAAAGGCAATCCGTGAAGTTAGTTACGTTGGAGCAGTTTTGATTTGCCGCTGCTACTGCGGCTGTTGCTTGTTGACCTTGTCGCCGTCGTTGTTGTTATTATTACCACCACCAATCCGCAGCAACAACGTTCGTATTTTAAACAAATGCGGCTACACTCTTTCATTGTTTACGAGAGTGCTCTGCGAGATCCGTCCGGAGACATGGCGGCGTCTGGAAAAACGGCTGTTGATTACCAGAGGAGCTGGAAACGAAGGGACCCGTTCTCGCCGTTTTGCACGATTGGGCCAACGCGAGCAGACGTCTGGACGTCGCCTACCTCGACTGTTCGTTAGGAAGTAGAATCATTGGCTACTTCCACGTCTGCTCAGAATTCTGATGATACGTCAGGACAGTCGGTGGCCGCCACTCGTTGGTCAGGTGACGCGAAGTGGGCAATGAAGAGCAGGAGAAACCCAACGCAGTCCTCTCCGGCCTTGCTGTTCGGATTGGCCATATCATGAGCTCATTCCATCCATTGTTGATCTGATACAGTGGTCCGCCTACCTGACACGTACCTAAAGGCATCCTGGATTTACCTGGTCCCCTGTGACGGGCGATGTCACTTAGCTTGAGCCCTTGCGTGTATATATATATATATATATATATATATCCTCAAACTGCTCGCCAAATTTGACAGTCGTCAAAACAACTTTGTTAGCCGATGTCACGAAGCCATCTGCTATCGTTACTAACGGGTCGCACGTCAGCCTATGGAGCTTCGATGGAGTAGATTATTCGTCTTCTAATAGTGATTAACCTGTCATCTAATAAACGACAAACCACGCAACTAGACAAGTATGGATGATGACGAGACGGCCCCAGATGCCGAAGGGAAGTTGTCGATACAACTGCGCGTCGGTAACAGCCGAACCCACCAACAAGCAGCCCCGCCAGCTGAGCAGGAGCCGGTCCGATATCGCTATGGAGGCAGCAAAAACAGTGACCCGTGGCCAAAGTGGAGTCGCTGGGTAGTGAAACGCTTTCCCCACGCAAGAACAACAGCCCCTGCTTGAAATGCCAATGCCCCTGCTGGATGTCCCGTTGGCCACGGACACGACACACCGGACACGGCCGACGAACAAACAGTTCGTCGATTGTGTGACTATTTGAAGGGTCTGGACGTTCTATTTTGACCAACTATTTACTGTCGATGTGTGTTAAACGTAGGTGATTGTTCGAAATCGTGGGCGGCCGTGGGGGCAGTGCAAGCAGCGCAAGTTTCGATCAGATGACTTCGGACTGGCGATCAGAAACAACCCGATATAGGATTCTGGAAGTCGGCACCCTCCTGTCAAAGGGATGAAGCGGGTTTATTTGTTGTTTGTCGTTTGGTGTCCTCGTAGGTCCGAGAAAAGAAAGGGACATCCGGCGGGAAGGGGGGGCTTATCAGGCGGTTTGCGAGTGGATGTTTGCCGGAGTGTTCCAGTCCGCCAAATGATGCCATCTTGTCTGATTCACGCAGAGAAGCGTAGCTCAAGAACGGCCGGATCGAAGCCGTTGACCATAGGCATCTATAGGCGTCGTTCAGTGAATTCGATCTACAAATCATCCTAATCTACTTTCGCTTTGTCCTATGCACTCTGGCCTAGTCACTCTGTCTGTGTCTCTGTTTCCCGCCACCTCGCGAAAACCTGCCCGGACCTTTCATCCTAGGAGCGGCATTTGTGCTCGCCCGTTAAGCCGTGCTCCGGCTGCTGCTGCTTTGAAGAATCTTCACGTAGCTACACGCCCATACACGCACTCTCGACGTAGGAGTGTTGCCTTGCATGGTTTCGTTGGGCAACGACGAAAAAATGTCAGCCTACGTGAAATAGCTGTGATAAGCGGAAAGGCCATTGATGTCGTCATTTGTCCTCCTGCTTCTCGCCTGGTTAAGCCTTCGCCCGGGATCGCCCACGATTCGACTTTACCGCTATTCAGAAGACACTTCAGTGCGTGGATGTCGACGTCACTCGGCGTTCCCTGCGACTGAGCTCTTCTGACCGCAGAAGAGTGGATCCGGTCTTCTGCAGGCGGGATGTTCGGGTACCGGTCTCTGTCGGATGCGGCTGGTTGGCTTCTGAAGACCGTTGCGTAGCAGCGGTGAAGCAGATGAGATCGTATCGCTCTAAAGACATACATCGTGATCTTCGTTTTGACGTTCTTCCGTGAGCGTTTCAGGCGAAATTTCGAGCGAATTCCTCTCTGGGCGTGTGTGCATTTGTTTTCGTAGCCGCAAATACGATTCAGATCAAGCGTTCGGCCAGGAGGCTTGTGCGGTCATCGCTGAAGTCGTGGCAGAACGAAGAATCAACGCAGAAATTAACGCTCGGGTTCCCAGAAGCTTCTTGTCCAACTGCACCCGCCGCTCATGGAGTCGAGTTGATGTCGATGAATGGGGAGAACTTCAGATTCGTTCAGAAATATGTCGCACACTGTGGAAGTCGATTCTAGTCGATGGTGGCGTAGAGATCAGAGTATTTGATCGAGTCAAAGTCAAAGCGTATCTGGCATGCAAAGTTATCTGAACTTACCCGTTATAGTGTCATTCTTTCTTCAGTTTGCCACCTTTTGAAGCGCGTCCGGGAAATGCGGCTGACAAGGTCTCATGTTAAATGGGGGTTGTTGAGACGAACCCTGTTCTTCACTGGGCTTCCTAATGCAAACTCCATTTCACTGCGATTACTGATCACGAGTATTGAGGGCTAACCTTTCGTTGGCGGAAACAACGGGCACGTACCTCCACGGTGATGGTACTAAAGATATTGGCGCGGCCTCTACGAAAGTCCATATACCCACCGATAGGGATTCGGTCAGCAGTCTCAACTCGTCATAAGGTCTATCTCATCTAGAATTTTCATTTCTCATCTCCGACTGGATTCCCTCTGACAACTTTCATTTTTTCCTTCTGCGACAGGTACTCGAATGGCGGCCAGCTTCACGGTGGCGGGGGACTCAGTGTCCTTAGCCGGCAGTCCACTCAGCCGTAAGGGAAGGCGTTCTTCGTCTTACCACGCGACGACCGTCTCCAGCGTCCGCAACAGCCGGAGTTCGTCTAGTCGGAGCACCGCCTCGTTCGGGAGTGAAGCCCCCGGTTTCGGCGTCCGCTGCGAGAACCCTCCGTCCACGAAAGTCTCGTCCACGTCGACAAAGTCCCTGAGCTCCCACACCACCCCACGGCCACTTCCCCGACCGCGAAATGCCGTCGCGGTACGAAGGACCGCTTCACGCCTTTGCCTTCGACGCCATCGGGAGGGCGTCGAACTGCAGCAACAGCTCCGGCAGAGGCTGATCGACGAGGGGGACACCTGCAGCTGCGGCGGTCCGTGCGCGTCGCAGCTGTTCGTGCAGGGCGACCAGCGACGACGAACCGGGGTCAGCTTTAAATTTAACGGCCGTTCGAGGTAAGCGACGCGCGTCGGTCTTCGGGTAAAGATTGGATCATCAGACGATTCGAACGTCAACCAACAGCGCGCGTATAAGTCATGGCGTTTGTGGTGGTCGCACGCTTGGGGGTTCGGAAAGCTGGAGTGTTGTAGCTGGGCGCTTGGGGCTAACTACTTTCGGCGAGGGGTGGTGTCTTATTAACAACGATAGGGTGGTTAATTGGTCACGTGGAGAAATTAACAAAATTGAACAGTGTGCACGAGGAGAAAGACGGTGGAGACGAATGTCTAATTCGCATGCATCGAACGTTTGCTGGTCCTTTTGTATTAATTTTACTGTTGTCTTTTAATGCATTTTAATGCTAATGACGATGCCGCCATTCAGTCGATTGTGGGGGTTCTGGCTTAAGTAAAAGTCTATTAGTGCTTTAAGCGGGTCATATTCAGTTGCGTTCATGTCTTATATTAGGAGGAATTACTAGAAAAAATCCATGACTAATATTAGAACTAAAGTATTGCGAGTTGCTTGCGCTAAGCGTCCGAGGCTTTTTCTATGGCTGTAATATGTGCCTTATACTGAAAGGTGTACAGTTTTTTTTTTCTATTATATCAACATGACTGCACATTAGAACGACATATACACAATCAGATGCTTTACGAGTAAAAGCTTCGCAATTATTTCACAGCACCACTGAGTCGGCCTGGTTGGTGAGAAATTGCAGACATGGCCTGTATATTTTTTTTAGGCCTGACCATCAGCCAACATTTAACGTCCATGGCTGCTTACTTCTTTCGGTATATTAAATATACGTTCGGATCTGTCTCTGGACACATTTAACGTCGAGTTGTTGCCTAAACCGTTTGTCTGCTTAGCGTATCGTGTTAATATTACTACTTTACAATGCTCAGATATGTAGAGATGTTTTGTGAGACATTTCTATATTTGACGGCCTGCTGTCAACGCCGAAAACCGACATCCATCGAACATATTGTCTAGGTTCTATAAATGTTTTCCAGCTAGTATTAATAATGACTACATCATGTAATAATAACCACTTTTCTGCTCCTCGGCTCATCAGTCCACATTTTTCATAGTTAATTCTAGTAGACACATTCGACGTTACATTTGAGAGCGATTTTGCATTTCAACACAAGATACCTTCAACAATTCAATTCAATAGATTTGACACCTGCCGACTCCACGGCAAGCCTACGACTTCAGCTAATTAAACGATAATTAATACAGTGCCAGCATGGATTGAATCGTCCTACTAAGTTCAGTAGCCATTCTCGTATCAGGTAGAGGCTATTTTTATAGCACGATCCGCGATGGAACCCAGGTGATGTCAAGGTTCGATTTCTCACCAGACACTTCGCCACTTTCTCTGTGAGGATAAAATCCAACCTACGGCCGTTGGCAAATACCACACGCTGCTAGAGTCGTTTTATCAAATGTCGATAGCGTTTTTGTTTCTGTTCTTACATTGCGATCCGTAATACGAGAGAAAAAGCTCGCCCTCGGCCGTTATCGGTTGCGGCCTAATGCTCGCATTGAATTTGCTCGCATTATTTCCGAGCGTTCCTTAAGTAGTCTTCCATTATACCTCCAAAGAGTGTCTTCGTCGGGTTCGTTTGAGGATTGATTTTCGCAGGACCTTTTTGTCGTACGAATAGGTTGGCTAGCTGATAAAAATTTTCAGACCATGATTTAGTCTGTTCAGCGCGACGTGCGTGATTTAATTCCCAAAAGATCGATCAATCGAAGGCCGTGCGGCGAACGAACAATAGAGGAAGCTAAGCACAATAATAGAATAAATTTAAACACAATTGCGAGATAGACAGAGAGAAAAAGACAATGAGAGATGCTTATTAGGTTAATTACTGTAAGTGTGTGCTTGAGAATTAATGCTATGTTCTTTCACATAAGCGTCTGTATTGCATCTAGTTTGGCTAAAAGCAGGTGCGATGCGCCTAAACGCCAAACACTGAGTACGGCATTAGTAGGAAAACAATTTAAATTGACAAAAAAATAAAATACAAAACAAAGTCCTCATGAGAATGCATTTGGGACACATTGAAAAAATGACACCTTTGCCAGACAAATGTTCTCTCAGACAAGTGCATTACGCGATAGACCACGTTTGGACATAATCCATTCAACCGAAGCGACTATTGCCAAAAAAATCTACAGAAATCGATCTTCTCCTCCTCGTAACAAAAAAAAGTGTTCCAGTACCAAATATGTCAACTTCCTCGTCGAGAAAACTGCACCAATCGCATCGAGTCTCTCGAACTTGCTCGACTTGAACGCCTAAGAAAGCAGTCGGATGGATAGCAAATAGCGATGAACGTCCAACAATAACAGAAATGAGCCTCAAGCCATCTCGTAGTAAGGCGAGAACATGATGAATGTTGACAGTTTATTTCCGTTTGAATCAACTCGACTATCATTATGATATCACAACAGAGCGCATGGGGCGAAATAACGCTATTGTGTTGTTTCTAAACGAAAGGATGCCGCCCCTTTTTTAGCTGAGCCATTTTTGGGGTGTCTTTGACTAGTTTCCGTCGGGGCTAGCTGGGGGCTCCGATCTTGACGGCCTGTGCGGGTGATTATTTCTGGCTGGCTCCAGACTTGCCATCGTCGAGAATCTCTGCCACGCATCCGAAGCACAGGAGCTCAGAGCTTATTGAGCTCCAAGGGAAGATACTATTGATTTTAGCAACTGAATACTGCCAAGAGATGGTGCTCGTTTTGTGTATATGTTGGACAACAAATTCAAATTGCATAACCTAGCTGATTGACTGATTCGCCTCCCTTCCGTTGTGTGGCTGTATCCTCAGGTCGTTACAACGAGGAACCGTCCCATCCATCAACGACACAGGATCGCTGCAGCTCATCGGCTTCAGGAAGGTGAAGACCCGCTCGCACTCAGCTGAGGACACGAGCCCTTCAAGGAGCGAGTCCTCCACTGAACTCGAGGAGGCCCTGGTGAGTCGGAGGAATAGTCGGCTTATCACAGCAGGCGAAGACCCGTTCGAAGTAGAGGACGAACCCTACGAAGAGGCGTCCCCTCGGACAGTGAGCGGCGCTGGCCGAAACACTTCGAGGAGCAGCAGCTACCCGACTTTTGAGGAACTCGCCCCTGATTCCAGTACCTGGCTGGAAGAAGTCCAGTTCCAAAGGAAGATCGTCGACGGCGACGTCCCGAGCGTCCGGGTGCTGCTGCAAAACGTTCGGAAGCCAGTCGAAACAAGGCCGCATCTACAGCGTGAAGAGGCCATTACACGGACAGCTCGTACGTCTGGAGCCAGCCAGAAACAATCACCCGCACAGGCCATCAAGATCGGGGCCCCCAGCACAATGGAGCGGCAGGAAAGCTTTAAGAAACTAGTCAAGGACACCCAGGAATGGCTCAGGTGAGAGGTCGTGCAGAAGCGTTGGCCGTTTTACTCTCGACGTTCTCGAAATTTATGATGGCGTCGCGTGATACTTTTTTTCGTTTAGCAGACTCGGTTCGTGCTGTAGCCGTTGTCTGTCTACGATGAAATGTTCATGTTTTGTCGTTCGGCTGAAATCCTCGAGGCTATTAGCATTGCTACAGGCCAATTAGTCTTCGTGGCTCTCTATAAGCACTTGAAGTAGCGTAAATATGTGTATACAGGGTGTAGCAAAAATCTTCTTTGTGTCGTCAACAACGACTGCGCTGTATACGTATATGAGAGGCTCTGTTAGCTACTAGATTATAGTTCACGCATCAAGTACAATTGGCGCACGCACGTCAACACGTCAGATTTATTATATTAGGCAGAACAAACATTCATAGAACATACGGCCGGTATACGAGGCGGCATACGACGTTCTGTTCGTTCACTGCCCTCCACGCGCGCAGGCAGTGACACGCAGCTCTTTTATTCATCATGGAACGCTGCCAGAGTGTCGCACCCGGAGTCGGACGCAAAGTCGGCCCGTTAGCCGTGCGCCTCCACCTTTTGACAGTTCGTCGGGCCGACAGCGACGCAGCCGCGGTGAGTTTTGCGCGGCCGAGGTTCCTTTGTTGGGGCTGGTCTGGGTGCGGCTCGGCGACCCGAGGTGGATGCGTGTTTAGACCTCTTACGGCTCTCTGGGACGGCCGCACAAATTGGCTATGGTGATAACTTGGACGCCTGACACCGGCTATATATATATATATATGTGTGTGTGTGTGTGTGTGTGTGTGTGTGTGTGTGTGTGTGGAACTGTTAGGGTTATCGGTGCTTCGTGCCTACGCTGTCGTAGTTGTGCAATGCTTTCGTCCACTCGGCCTATTGGCAATGGGATAGGTTGAACGGCACTCTAATTAGGGGAAAAGTTGTTTGCTTTTGGGTGCACGCCCGCGATTTCGTGCTAGAGGACTCGCAGAGAAAC
>MNPL01032680.1:67733-86506 GCA_002081605.1 Tropilaelaps mercedesae | reverse complement strand
CGGCCGTGACGTGCCGTTATGGTCGCACCCCCGCCGATCTCGACGAGTCGACAGCCATCAGGACACCGAAAGAAACGCCTACGAACGCGGAAACCGGATCAACCGACCGACACGAACCCCGAGGGTGGTACGGGGGTACGGGAGCCTCGATACCGCTCAGCCGAGAAGGAAGGAAGAGGTCTTCTAGCTGCCGACTTTCGAGGGCTACCCCCGGAAGCTTTTGTTCTACATCCTGAGGGGGCCGTGTCGAGTGGCAGCATCGCCGGAATCGGAACGGCGACATCCTCAAAACGAGAACTGTAGCGGTAATACCAATCCGAGCAGACTTTTTCACTGGCCCCCAGTCAGCAGAGCTTCTGCGTAGGCACCGAAGCCCGCCGGCGTGGCTGACGACGCGGGCGATCAGGCGTGGGTATGACACTTCACTCAGTCCCGATACGTGCCCCTTCCCCCCCAGCTGGTGATGACTTCGCGCCGCGGCGTGCCACGAGCCAGAAGGACGCGGCGTGTCGCGGCCGTGTCGGGATTTGTTCGTTGGCGCCAAACCAACGTTTGCCAGCCGTCTTCGTATGCACTTTTCGTTTCGGCTGTTGTTTACAGAAATACGAACGACCTTCAGCAGTTCGGGCGTACTTGTGAAGATCGTCGTGCCCCCTCGGAGCCCCTCGGTGTCAGCCAACTCGGTCACGGGAAGGCGCGTTTGCGACGCGAACCGGAGCTGGGTCGACCGACGGGACGTGCGTATCCGATACACACGAACTGCCAAGGCCGAGAAGATGTCTCATGATCAGGCGACACAAACACTCGCGGTCTCAATTCGGAGAGATGAAGCAGAGGCGTCAAAAAGTTCTAGCGAAAGACCGATCCGACTCGACTTCGACTTATTTATTTGGCCATATCGACTGCGTTCCGGCGCGCGCGTGTCTGGCCTGGACGATATTAAGGTCAAGAAGGCGTTTCCATAGGCGTACCGAGGTATCCGGACAGCGAGGCAGATACCCCACTCCGCCTGGTCCGATGGGGGGGTTCGGGTGTTCTGGGGATACTTCACAATGCATTTCGCCATTCATTGTGTAAAGGTCGTTGGCCGCCTAATGAGAGCTGAGGTTAGGCCCCGAGTGAGAGACGTGGCTCGTTAGAGTTTACCAATCCCCGTGAGATCAGATTGCGCACTTTTGCTTTATTGACGAACAGCCATGTTTTATCCATGAACGGATGCGTCACAAACATCGATAAGCGTCGTTGCGCGCGGCCCAGAGTTCAGTTGAACGTTGAGAGGTCCGACATTTCCAGGAGGATACAGTCGCGGTCCACGGAACGCAGAGAATTGCAGCGACGCGTTGGATTCGACGCGTAGGGACACCGCCCACGCGACGAGACGCGCTAAGAGTGCGCACGATACCAAGTAGGAGTCCTGCAGTGGGGCTTGAATCAAGCAGTTTATTTAACGTGACCAAACCTCTCGATCGGACCCGGCCTGAAACGCCCATGGCGGACGCTGGACGTGTGCCGAAACCCTGTGCGCATGACATTGCCCAGGTGCGCAATGGCCGTCTCATTTCCTCGAGGCCCAACGCGGCGCGATTCTGGACGCTATTGGAGGATGAGGACCGTTTCGGATGATATTTTCGCTTCCTTCCGTGAACGCTCTGAGTCGCATGCAGCAGCAGTGCATGACGGACGTACCTCAACCGAACATCTTCCGAATATCTTCTTCTTCTTCTATACAAATGGCATTCGCCATGTCCAGCCTGGTGGTGATTTCCACCCCTGAGCAGTGAACGGACGCTCTGCAATAAAGTGAACTCAAGGCAGACGGACGAGTAACGCGACAACGAGGTGACTTCATGTACAGCAGCTCGATGAGCATCCCCACAGGAGAAACTCGCCTGTTTTTGCGGCATTTGTATCTCGTTTCGGCAACGGCATTAATTAAGCCAACGAAACCGACTCTGGCGAGTGCAATTTAGGGCCTTGTCCTAAGAAGATGTTAATATAGCCGACTCGGAAACAGCCTTGTACCGCGCGTTTCATTTTCCATCGACTCATCGGCGATGTACGAACGCCTCCCTCCTACCGCGCACTCCGTCGTCCTGTGGTTCCAGGCATCATCCCCTTCCAACGTCCTGCGTTCCCTGAAGCGTTCTTTACATGTCTGCAATTGCAGCAACAACAAATGGGCGTTCACCTGCGGTCACACAACCAATCGCAATGCCCCATAGTGGCATATATCCTACGAGAGGCCACCAAAGAGGCCAGCAAAGCCTTGAAACGACGGGGGCAGCCGCTCGCTGGCCTAGTCGTCATCAATAAGATCACACAACTGGGTTTGTCTGCATTGCGCTCAGGGTTTGAAACTCGTAACAAACGGCAACCTAGAGACTGGAGTTCGTTTGCATTTCGTCCGTTTCGAAACACAGCTAAAAAAAAAAATGGCCTTAGAGAAAAAAGGGGGAACGACCGAAGGCTGAGGGAACTGTAGAAGCCTTCGGTGCTGGCCGCTGCCGTTCGTCGAGTGGGGCGAATTTCACGACGAAAGCGGCAGGAAGACGTGGAAATATGAAAATCAGGGACTATAATACTTCCTACGAGGGAGCCTGCGCTCGATGGTCAGACGTCGCCGGATCTAGGCAGAGACAAATTGACTAACTCCAACGACGAGCTTTTCCCCCCTCCACTCTCTTTCTCTGTCCACTGTTCGGGGGGCGTTCGTCGAATATCGGAGCGTGCTCATTTCAAACGACTCTGACACTCTCTCGTCCGTAAACTTCGAAGCTGAAGTCGTTGTCTCTTTGATACTGTGAACGCTTGGAAAAACCGGATGTCGCCGTTTGACCTGTTCCCTTACAGGGAGAGGGAGAAAGTGAGAACCTTCATCGAGGATCCGAGAGGCGGCACGCCACCTCCGGACGTGCGAGCTGCTCAGAAGAAATCGGAACGCGCCAAGATCACGAAAAGGGATCAGCGGAAGGATAAGCACAATAATACTCTCTCGAGAAACTTTTTCCTTCCGTCGTCGCCCCCCCGCACTCAATCTTCGGACCGAACAGGACATCAGGTATCGGCCATGAAGTCATGCAAAAGGCAACACCAGAAAAACGTCGAGGGACCGTGCTCAGAACGTGCTAATCAGATCGCTACGGCGGCGGTGGCTGTATTTATCCTGCCCCCAAAGTTGCCTGTTCCCATCCGGTTCGGTTAGTGCTTCAGAATCTGTGCTTTTCGGCCCAGCACTGGCGTGAGGAGCTGCACAAGATGACAGCGCGAGGACGCCCATCGGACAGAAAAAGTCTGACATGAATTCGGCTGATCAGACGTCCGCGCGGACACCGGATCAGTTCTATTGAGCGCGAGTGGATCGGATCGCTCAAGTACGTTGAGACCTAACTCACGTCTTTAATACGCTGGCACACATAGAAACGATTATGACGCGCGTGTGCCTTTCTATTTTTAGACGCACTAACCGATGGACCTTAACTTGATAAAATGTTTGCTGTGGCTACCGCTCTCGACGCTTGACTGGGTTCTGGCACGTTTGCCTGTGATGTCACGTTTACGTCGTGCGGTTTTTAGAAGGCTCTCAACTTTTTCCCACCCGAAGACATCGTCGTCATCATCGAGAATAGTTTCGAGGCCTTAAGCAGGCGTGTTTTTCCTCCTCAGCAATGCTTAGCCGGCACTGTGACCAGCCATATGGTTTGTGGTAAGGAACGCATGCCCCCCCCCCCGTACGGAGGGTGCGGTCATGTTTGAGCGAGTTCGTCATACCCCTCCAGGCGCTTGTCCCTGCTCAATGCCCCCTTTCAATACGTTTTTTTCCCCCGTCCGGCCTCCCTGATGCCTTCGTCTGTGCTTCAGCAAGTTGGGTTCCCACAAGCCCGCGCGTCCTTCTCCCTCAGGGTCTGTCTGACTTTTAATCACATTATGGTCGTGGCTTGCGTGCGTACACCGAGCGTCGGCCGCTTTTAAGTTTCGAGAAAGAACTGAGGTCCTCTCAAGCCTCGTCGTCACGAAGTTCTCGGATCAGCCCTCATACGATTTGTCCACCACCACCACCACCACCATCACCACCGCCGCCGCCGCCGCCGCCGCCGCCCCGTCCGGGGTCGTTTTGATTCTCCTCTGACACTCGCGCGGTGGCTTGGGGGGCTCTGACGGTACGAACGCTCTGAAGATGCTTCGAATCTGCGTCGTTTTTGAGTGAAAGCAGAGTAGGCGAGGGGGCCAGGGCTAGATATGGCCGTGTCGACGGGGGCCACGTTGACTGGCATGTGATTTCGCTCGAGTTGGCCCTCTCATTTGGACGAAGGCGGCTGTTGCCCCTGCTGGTGCGGTGAGAGCGCCATATTTTGGATCGTCGCCAGCTCATTATGAGGCCGCGGAATTTAGGACAGCGGCGGAGGCCGACTGCTCGACACGCTTGAGATCGTCCGTGTCAACGACTGAGAGTTGAGCTGAGAAATTATATCGTATGATTATCCTATGTAAACTCCACTCGTCGTCGTGTGCGCGACGCCGTCCGCCGGCCTAATGCGCGGCGCGATTTCTTTAAACGACGAAACGATGACATCTTTCTCCGTTCCTTCCCCTCTTCCACCCCATATCTCTCTTTCACTCTTTGCCCCAACCCCCTCTCTCTCTCTCCCCACCTCTCGCACATCTTTCTGTACATCTGAATATATTTTGTTAATTATACAAATCGGAATACAACGTCATTTCGTACGCATGTTGCAATCGGGGCGGCCTTATGGCGGCCTTCTGTGTCGTCCTTCACATCGCAAGGCCTTGGGTAATGACCCACGGACTCATCGTCCTACAGCTTTGACCCCGTGTATAAGGAACATAAACGACGACGATGATGATGACGACGACCGACGAGGAGGAGGAGGAGGAGGAACGCGAAGGAACGACGACGAGGAACGAAGTAAAGAGGAAACAGATTTCACATATACGTCTATAGCGTCATGGGACGCTGGCTTAAACACGAACAATTATGAGAACGCCCGCACCAAACTGAGCCGTTCCAGGATTCTCTCGCGAGGTGCCTCAGTGAGCAGCAGTCGAGGTTTGAGCACCTCGAGTGAGCACCTCGTCGTGTGGTCCGTTTCGGGACTATCTCGTCCTGGCGTTCATGGCTATTGCGTCGGGTGTGGTTGTAGTTGCACGTACACGTTGGCATCGCTACCTTCAGTGAAGCACTGCTCTTCGTTGGCCCAATCGAAGTCATGTGAGGGGAACAGTCCTCATGTGGAGCGGTCGAAAATCGCGTCTCGTGACACTTCGTTCTGGCAGGATTCGGCCGAGAGATCCGTTCGAGTGGCAGGAGAACGAACGACGAATTCGCACGCTCAGGGACGCGAGGCAAAAACGTTGCTGGAGCGTTTTTTCTACGTCTCATCACTGGTGAAGGTAGTAGGTTTTGATTTAGGTGAGCTCACGATATGTCCTAAATGACGTTTGACAGATACCCTGAATTTTCCTGGCGCAAAAGTTCCCGACCAGGACGACCGCAACGTGTGCGTGGCCATTCCCAAAAGGTTACGAAGCCAAAAGCGTCTGACGTTATCCTTCTATAGCGGCGCGATAACGAAGTTCGTCAAGCGGTTAGCCGTCAAGGCAGACGCGTCTGTCCAGATTCGCGCTCGAACTATCGGAGACTATCAAGTTGTATAAATGTCGAAGTCGGAATTACTTCTTCGTGGAGATTATCTCGGTACGCGAAGAACTATCGTCCCTCTGTCCTGCCCTTCAAGGGGCGTTTTGCTGCGCTCCTACCCGAAGAGTGTTCGTCTACTCGTTTTCTCTACTCGGCTGTTTATTTCTGCTCGTTTACTCTGATCCGTTTGGGCGTAGGCAGACCCCCGAATCGAGCATTAAGACGTTTCAGGCTAGGTGGGGTGGCAGATGAAAGGAAATCTCCTGGGCGTCCCGTCGAGGGAAGCTGGATCCGGCCGCCCGGCCAACGCCGACGGCGCTGCCACTCGACAAATGCATTCATCCGTGGCCCCCCGCAGCCGTGTCCGACACGAAAACACTCGTGACCGAATCGTCCGTGTCTGAATGACAGCATTTGGGAGTTGCGTCTGTGGCACTGACAAAAGTCGCAGAAGTCGTAAAGGCCTGTCCAAGGGATGGCCTGTCCAGGGGATGGCCTCACTGGGGGCCGCGCTGACGAAGTAGATGAGAAAGCGAACGCGGCAATCTCATTGATAAGAAGAACCTGTCCCGCTGATGATTGCCCCTGTTCTGGGCAGCGGCGGGTGCAGCGGTGCGCGATACTTGCGGCGGATGCCCCCAGGGAATGCCCCTGCTGATGGTACCTGTCTGCCTGTCCAGTTGCTACTATTTCGTAGAACGACACGCGAGCGAAGAGGCGGAAGGGCAATACCGAGGAGGGAAGACAAGATGAGGAGGGATAATTGAAGAACTTGGTAAATAGATGCCTAGACGCATTCAACAGCCGACGCGGCGGTACAATGTCACATTATGAGGTGCACAGAGCCACGGAAATCCGCAGGGCCGAACGAACGAACATCTGTAGCGAAGATCTCTAGCGAAGATCTGCGTGAAAATATGCGCCGTAGAGGAATCACCGTAGGGAATCAGCCGTAGCACTCAATCAGCATTTTTTTGGGTGAACGACTCTGATAGCACTAATAAGTTCAACCTAACTTGTCTTTTGTGTAGAACTCACACAAAAGAGGCGAGCTTCAATTTCGCTCGGTGTAAGGAAACGAATATGCCCCTGGGAAATATCCTAAACAAACCCTTCTTATAGGAGTCTGCTGCGGATGACGCTTGAGAACAGTTGAACATTCATCTGAAGACAAAAAAAACGTAGGCACAGCCTCTACTGAGAATTTATTGCAATTGTATATAAATATATACATATATGACTGGCATGCTGCGACGGACCCTGCAACTTTTGTCTAGCACTAAATAAAATTAGTCACTTTCAAAATGAAACTGTGAAAGCAGTGCAGCAGACATGAGCGACTGCCCCCGAACCGATGAAAAATATTGCGTTAATAATGATAATATGTTACATTCGATAATATTATGTTTAATAGCAACTCATTTGAATCTCATGACGTCTAGCTCAGATCCTCAGAGCGCAACCCTTGTAACGCCTCACATTTAGATCGACGAATCTAAACGATTTTTTCGCCGTAGCAGCAATAAAAGCGAAACTCGCTGTTGCCGTATCTGGAATATTTCTTATAACTGCCACAATTAACTCGCATCTGCCCTCCGCGAAAGTTCACGCGCGCGCGCGCGTCTTTGTTTCCTTTCGGTCGTTCAATTAGTGAATGCATAAAGCGTGTCCACAGCGTCGTCTATGGCGAGGAGACGTTCCCGTCTGATCCTGTGTTGGTCGCGCAGTCGATTTCTTTCGATTATCGCGTGACCGACTCGTGACTCGGGTCGGACCGAGCGCGTTTAGCGTTCTTGTTGTGCTTGATATGCTCGCGCGTTCTGCTGTGCTGGTGTTGGCTTTACCGTCGTTGTCTAATGCAGCCTCGCCAGCGAAACGCAGCGTCGGCTTTAGCGGGCGACGAAGTTTTCGTCGCCTGGCTTGTTCTCGTTCGAGTGATTCTTGGCCTTACGCTAGGACACAGAGAAACCGGCCAAACACGTTGGAGCTATGAACCACCTTCCGTCGCTAGTCGATTGGTAGGCGTCGACGCACGGATAGATAACGCACAAAAACGGCTCCGTGGTTTTGCGGAAACTGCGCGCGCGTTTTGTGAAAGGCTCTATCGAACTTCAAGTTGACCAATCGGACATCAGCTGATCCCGGTAAAAACGACTCTCAACAGGCGTCAACAGGAAGCTCGAAGCTTAACGCCTACGCCGTCCAACAAACGAACGCCTCGATCTATATTTCCATAGCCTATTTTCAAATATATCTCTCCCCTCAACTGCGCCGTGCATGTTTGAACAACGCACGCCCGTCCGCTATTCGCGTGTTCCCCTCAGCATCCGCTTAATCAAAACGAGCTCATCGCCTGCAAAAACTGCCGCGCGCGCGCCCCTCCGCGTGCCTCACCGCGCACTTTTGCATGAGCGGCCATACAAACAACGTCTCCCCGCGCGTATCAACCCAACGATGCTGTCTCGCGTTCTCCACGGACACGTCAACACGGCCGCTGCCAGCCTGGACAGGTGAACGCGGACACGGATGGCGTCGCACTAAAGCCCCTCCCGAACTTTCGACAGGCGGCTGGATGCAGCTGCGATGCGGCGCTGTTTTTATTGCTCGGGGTGGCTGTTGTTGCTCGTAGATCGACTGTGTTTGCGAATGAGTTCACCGACAGCCGGAAACAGAACCAGCCATTGCCAGAAACAGGCTCAATAGGCCACTAGGCATGACGTATCGTAGCAAACATCAGCCAGTGGAAAGGTTGCCTGCTCAGCGCGCCAATGTATCGCGCGCGTGATCCTGGCCGAAAACTCGCGTGCGTCTCGCAGTCTGACAGTTCGAGACTATGTGAACAAACGCGCGCCAACAGACGACAGAGAACACAGCGAAGCGAACCAACGAACAAACAGCCCCTTTTTCACTGCAGTCGAGGCCAAGGGCAGAGACTAAATGGAGCTTCACGAGCGACAATCACCGGCCGGCCCCTTTCGGCTGCACTGCGATGACATCGCTCACGATAACGTCCCCTGCCGAACGCGTACGGCGTCGCTTAGCATCGACGCGTCGTCCGTTGCTAGTAATGGGTTGTTATGTTATCTAAAAAGCTCGAAGCACCCCGTCGATCCGGCGTGAGCTGTCTCGGCGCTCCGGGAGCGCACAGAGATCCGGGGAGGGGTTCGATGATTTCAACGCCGCCGCGGCAGTTGCTGATGAGTTTTCAGCTCCGGTTCAGCCCGAGATCGAGGGGCAAATGCGGTGTGAAGAGAGATTGTATATCGTTTTTCTTTCCCGTTTTTTTGCCCCTTCACCTCCCCGTTCTTCGTGGGGCGTCCAGCCATTAACGCCATATGGCGACATGGTGGACGCATGTTGACACGCCAGCCGGGTTCACGAGTACAGCGTTAACGCCACGACTAGTCGATAGATATTATCATGTGTGTGTGTGTGTGTGTGTGTGTGTGTGTGTGTGTGTCGAGGATGGATGCATGGCGTCAGCTGGCGCGAAGCCCCATCGCTTTGCGATCAACAGAGGAACGGCCGGGCATAGTTTAAAGATGCGACGGCCAAATCGGTCTGAGTGCGATATTCCGCGAATCAGGGATGGGACGTTCCACCGTCGTCGGATACCTATTTCAGGCCGAAAAAGGACCGCGTTGGAGAATAGAAACGCTATAGCATAACTACGTGTGCAGCTATCTTTCTGTCTGCCTGCCATGGATGTGTGTGTGTGTGTGTGTGTGTGTGTGTGTGTGTGTATCCAATGGCCAAACGAAAGCGAATTTCGACAGGGCTTCGATCCATTGACCAGGCGGCGGAGACCATCTCGGGCCGATGATGTGTGCAACGCTCGAATTTGTGTGAGCCTGTGATCTGAAGTCGTCTGATCTCGCGATACATGTCCAGCCTCGCATCAGCGTGTATGTGGACTCCTAACTAGCTCCTTATTATCTCTCTCAGCCTTTTTTCCTAATCATCTCCACGATCTGAAGTTCCACAACAACAAGCAGCGCTCTTCAAGGCAACGGTCATGAACTCTCAGAGCGGATAAACTGACCCTGACAAACGACGTTTTTCAGACTACATTTCTTCATGTCGTCGCTTCCCAGCAAAAGGCTTTGCGCTTCCCCCGGAACAAATGACAAATTGCCTGAATACGACTTGATCGGCCTTTTTCTGGCAGCCAACCAACACTGAGGGCAGTTGTATGGCAATTGTTTGTGTCCGTAAGTCGCTGTCTGATCAGACTTCGTTTGTGGTCAGAGCTGCGGCGTTACCGCTAATGCTTCGATCGGCCTCAGCCATTGGCCTTCTCAGCCGGTTTTGGCCTTTCTAAGGACAGGTTCGCAACGCGTCAGAGTCGTTCCATCGCAGCGGACGAGTACGAATCATCCGGCGTTGTTCGCGGGCACCGTCTACGGACATCGTCGATAGTTGTGCGCCGCCAGGGCTTGCGGCCTGGTGACGTTGTTTTGTAGGCCAGCCAAGCAAGCCTATTCGCCAAGGCTTAAACGTCCGTGAAGTCGTTGGGGAAGCGCTTACCTGACGCTACGGTAACGCCTTCCGGCAGCGGCGTTCGGTCAAGTGATCGCTTGCCGACGAAAGGAGCGAGCTTGAAGACTTCCTCTGCCGTACAAGCGGACTCACGACCCAGCCTGCGCGTCGAGCCTTTACAGGCCATGTCGTTATGAGCCTTCCATTCGACGTCGCTGGGCCTGTCACTGGCGATGAACCGACGACGGCGGACTCGCCCTCGCCGTTCTGTACGAAGGTAACTGGCGGCTTGTCCAGCCATTGTAGCCAGGCCGCCGCCCCGCAACGACTACGTCAGGCCGTTTGTGGTCCTTTTCAGTTCTTTCGGGGAAAATTCGTGGTTTGACTTCGTTCGTTGACTGAAGTCGTCCGTAGCCGCGTCGTGTTACCTGGCGTTGAGAAGAGGCTAGCGATTTATGCGCGCGATCAGACGACATTTGTGTGTGTGTGTGTGTTTGTGAATGCGCCGCACCCCGGACAACAGAAACGGCCAGACTTCTTCGACCATCTCGTTCGAGATCTGGATAGATTCATTCAAGTGGACCCATCGAATTGTCGAGTACAAGTGAATTCGTGAAGGGATCAATCGATTTCGCAGACATGACCATTAGTGAACGCGCCTGGAAGGCCGTACGATGGGGTGCAGCTACCACGCTGTCGATTGTGGGGGGTGTTCTGAGTGCTGCTTGGGGGGTGCTGGCGCCATGGCTTCGATTCAGACGGGCGCAGCCGTTAACGAATCAGCCGGACCCAGGCGACGAAGCCGCGTGTTGTCAAATGGACTTGAAAGCCCAGCGAAAGGTGAGCCGCTGCTACTGAGTGCTAATGACTTCGTGTTTTCAATAGATTTGCCCCTCGAATTCAGCAAATTTAAGAGGCTTTCACGAGCCCTTCAGAGCGTCAAGTGTATCCCGACGACGAGCAGCATCCCGAAGCAGATGGAGCTTTCGGATGGAAAACGATTGAATACGTATTGTAGATGTTGTGTGTAATCGAGTGTACAGATTTTGGCGACCTCTTTCATAGTTTTCCTAGGCTAACAAATACTCGATTCGATTTGCGTATTCGGCCAGTCCAACGCTGTAAAGGCTAACTAATGTGTTCTCTGTGTACGAACGCAATGCGTTCGTACGTGCGTCTAGTTATTCATCGACGCTTTGTCGCTTTCATTGGTCTGATGTTTACAGTTCAGATCAGTGTTTTTTTGTGTCTCGTAACTGTCTTCTTTATGTACACGTCGACGTCGGACAGGTGTGTAGTAATCTTCTCGTTCAGGCCATTTGTCCAAAGCGGGCGTCTGGCTGGCTAAGTATGAGAAGTGGCAATGTCGCCGTAGCAACGTTATATGGTCATGCCTTCGTCGTCCGTTCCAGACCATTTCAGCTGTAAACTCGGAAGCTGTTTGCTGCATCGTTTCGAGCAATGTCAACTAGTGTAGACGAAATAGACTATAAGTGTAACTCTCTTTGGACACTTAAAATTGCTAGAAGTAATGCGAAACGCACGCCTGAGTCGCACAGCCGAAACGGGCAGGAGTACTTTACTTGCCCCCGCGAATAGTGTGATATTAGATATGCTAACATTTGTTCTCTTTTGCATGGAGTTAGTTAACTGACTCATGGAGAGAATTTTCTTTCTTTATGTAATATGTCTAGGTATGTAGCTATAGATATCGTCACGAACTACATTTAGATATGCATTCGTTTGGCGATTCGGCCTAAATCCTGTAGAAATGACTACCATCAAACGGCACAACGAGCACAGCAGCCATTTTGAAAACAGCTGTCAAATTTTCTACAAATGTCTATTTCTTGGCGCATTTTGACGTTGGCCTGTCCTAGGACAATGAGATGACTATACGCCCGATACGTAATCGAGTATAATTACAGAGATAATCTAGTCACTGTATGTAACCAGATTATTGATATCAACACGCTGTATAACGATGCTCATTATTTCTCGTTGTTTTGCGATCTTGCGTCATCGACAACACAATAAAACATCTGACCTGCCCCTCAGTAACATGTAGCAGGGTGAACGTACGACCAAGAAGTGTCTCGTCGGGGTTCATTATTCGATTCACTAAAGCATCATGTCTTGTTCTGGTTTCCAGAACCCCGGCATAAAATCCTGTCATTGCAAGTTCAATACAGTCCTCTACATCAACTTGGCCCCAAAGTACAAAAGTCACAAGGTGAATATCGTAGGCTTATCCACGCAATAAAGCCCCCATAGCAGCATCGTACGCTAGACGTGTACAAATCAATTTCATCATGCCAACTTTCAGGCAGAAAACGCTGAAAACATCCTTTAAACACCGGCACCATTTACCCAAAGACTTTTAAGGCTGCGGCGTAGTCATCCTAATATTATTATTATTATTATTATTATTATTATTATTATTATTATTATTATTATTGTGGTCGCCAAAAGATCGGCCTCGCCCCGTTGATTATGACCATGTGTTCATTCACCGTTGCAGGACTCATTCGAAGAGGCCGAACGTCAGGTTCACCTGACCGTACGCAAGGGGCACTCTTCCGGCGTTCGGCCCGGCGAAGACTCACGACCGGCTCAAAGCACTCCGTCCCCGACGCCCGCCTTTCCAGGCTCAGGGGGTCTGGCAACGCAGCCTCCATCGACCAAGACCGGTAAAGATCCCCGCGGAGCTGTCCCGGCTCCCCGTCAGGGAGCACTCATGGCACGTCACAAGGCCCCCGAGCCGCGGCATATAAAAGCTACGAACTTATGAGCCGGAAAGGTGAATATCATAAATATCGCAATCTTCAGCCCTTCTTCGGTGGGACCCGTGAGGTAGGCCAGTAAAATTGGCAGGGAATCAGGGCACCGTTCTATTGAGCGAACCGGCGCCTCATTCCAGATTCAGACCAGATATAGCAGCACAGACTCAAATACGTGAATAAAACAGTGGCACCGTTCTCATTTCCTTGGTTGGTTTCGATCAGAGTTCGTCATTCCTCGTGCGTGCGCTAAGCAGTAGGTTAAATATAAAATCGACTATCAACTATCATTGTACTATCGTTTTTCGTTCTGAAGCAGTCACTCTCTGTGACTCTTTGCCTGCGCACATAGTGTGATTTCATGATACATGTGAGTGAAAACGCCAGGCCGGGAAACAAGAATAGACAAACTTAATGTTATTTTTAGCGGCTCGATAGTGCGTATAGGCTCATTCCATTCGTTCGGCTTGAATCGCATGCCATTCTAGCTGTGAATTAAAGTTTCGAGTAGCAATAAATCGAACAAACGCACCGTAATTATTGCCTCAACATAATTTCTCTTGCAGACGCTCATTTAAGCGAGTATAATGTGTGTGTGTGTGTGTGTATTTATTACAACTGGAATGTACGTATTTTCGGCTGGTATTTTTTATAATTCTTGACCGATAGACTACACTATCTATTAGCTCGTGTGTGTACTCGTTTTTGTTTCATCGTTTATACCACACATGTTTCTCGCATAACCACAATGTGTTGGTCCTCTTTTTGTTTCATCGGCCTTTTACGACAACATATTTTCTACGAAACCTAGCGTATCAGTAAGGACGATGGAGCAGCCCCCAAGTTTACCGCATTTCATGACACTCCACCAAAAATCCTCTTTCTTCGCGCACACACCACTGTTTATATAGATACCAATTCAGTTCAATTTGGGTATTGCTATCCGGATATTTAGAACTCTCGCCCTCCCATCCACGAAAATAAATCTGACTCACTGGAGTTCGTATATACAATTATGCTGAGAATATAATTTTTCTCCTTTTCCCTATCAACCTTCAATAAAGTTTTCCGACTCATCGTCGACATTTTAACGATACTTTCCCTGACAGTCTGTTTTTAACAACCCTCACTGTAATCATTTTTCGTCATTGCCCCGTTTCTATTCTACATTTGTGTTTCCGTCTAAGAAGCTGTGTCTGTCGGCCTCAGAAGATCTTCATGCATTCCGATGCTCTTAGCGTCGTAAAATGCTAACTGTCAAATTGTCAATACAGTCCTTGAGTGAAGTCTTCGGTCATATTTCGTATGAGACTTATGCTTCTGGCAGCCTCCCACCCTGGCCCATAAGCTAGGAGCTTCGAATTTACCCTGCAGAAGGTGCCCACGTGACAGAGTACCGCCCTTTGTGTTGTGTCTAACCTATTCAAGGTCCGGGCATACATTTTAATTGTGGCGTTCGTGTGTCACTGTAGTGATTAACGTACTTTTCCATGATTCCACGATAACTAGGAAGCTGTTACAACTGTTACAGCGTCTGTATCCGAATCAATTTCTGGTCTCTGCAAGCTCTGTCCTTTCCCTAAAACCGTCTTCCTTTCTAATTACCTAAATCATTTCGACTCTCTGCTTTAAACAGTTGTATAACACATGTCTAACATTTCGTTATAATTGTCAGTCAATAATGCTCAGTAAAGATGGCCGAACGTGAGCAACGACGATTTCAGCAAACGATAAACACCCTCGATGTCCCCTTCTTCTTCAGATGCACTAATATGATCACAATGCATCTTGGCATAGCGAGTACCGGTTGGCGTACGCTGTTCTCCGGCGGCGTACTTTTCCTAATCGGGTTTTTCGACGCCTTCTTAGAGTCAAGTACGTTCTAGTTAATGTTTTTGGAGCGGTCGTCATGTTTCACGTCTGGAATACTCTCGTGTTTTTCAGCCCTCTGGGCACTCGAAGATCGGCCAGTGACAAAAACTGCATAATGAGAGGGCAGCTCTCGCATGTCTTCGGTTAAAAAAAAATGCTCATTTGGTGGAAATAATTACGTAGGCAGTTATTGAGAACGTTCAAGGTCAGTTGAAATTTTAATGTATTAAAATTGGCGCCGCTTCCCAAACGATTGGGAGACCAGCGGATTCTGTATGAGGCTGCCAGTTGTTATCGAGGGCTTTCGCGCGGTCTGAACAATCCCCATTGACGGGACATCACGGCTGGGCCTTAACTAAGGCTTTGAGCGGAGAACGAAGACATGTTAGCAATGGGTGACAATGTGAATGCACTGCCTGCTGGACAGGAAGGCGCAAACCCTTTCAAGGCCCTCCACACGACCTTTAGTATTACGCTTGTCTGGGGACTGTCTACAAGTCCGTAGTGGTCCAGAGTCTTAAACAGAATTGCTAATGGACTTTGAAGTACAGGTCTTGTTTTTCTGGGTAATTCTTTGCGTAAGTAGATCAGGATGCTTAGCTTAACTTTGAATCCTTAGCCTTTTTAGATTCTGTAAAAGCCTCGCTTCAACGCTTGATCCCACAGATATTTTGGGGCTGCTTCGTCTATTGCAGAGTATACTACCGATTGACAATGAATTATAGTGAATTTCCTCTATTTTTCGCATTTTTAACGATGTGTTGTTATCGTTTGTAATGGTGCAATTGGTTTTTCATTCCTGCAACATGCCATAGGTATAAGCTTACTACGAGGGGGCTACCAACGTCGGCTCAATCATATGTCCTCTCCCGGTAGTTGTTTCTGTTGCATCAACGTCAAATCAAATATTTCGTCATTTTGCATTATTTACCTGTGTTGTTTTTTCCTTATATACACAGCTTTCCTGTTGCCCGGATAACGTTGAGACCTTCGACGTTCGATTTCATACCCTAATTCAACACTTCGCGAGAACCTTTTTTCGCATTCTTTTAGAACGTACCATAGTACTCCATCTCAAAGACTACCACTCGACTATTGTAGATTATTAGCGGTAGTGTGTGTGCTTCGTAAAGCTTTATATAGACACAATCACACATTTTGTACAATGAAAAGCTCTCAGTATCTAGTTCTTAGCCAGTGAGCTATTTTGTACTATATATGCTTTACTTGTCCAGCAAGCTCCAAAGTCGCCGAGACCCCAACTCCTAGATCCTTCACGGTTTAGATTTAATTTAAGAGTCGGTCACGCGACATGTTATCCTTCTTATTCATTTCTGTACCTAAATGCACGACCTCACAATTATGTACTTATAGCTTACGACCCTTCAGCGTGTGTACGATAAAGACAATTTTTTTAACCACAGATATTCTATAGTGTTGCCAAAGACTAGAAATAATGCGTTCAACCTCCTCTATGAGTAGCATAAGCAAAAGGCAACTGTGCAAAGTCATCGAAAAATGTTTGAATAACACTCAGGCGTGCTTTTTGCATTTCTAAATTCAAATTGACATAACAGCGGTAATCCTTGTACTGGCTATGCCATTTTCTGTGTATTTGTGGTGTACAGGAGATGCCAGTAGATTTTTAGAACGTTATGCTTAGAGGTTCTTGTGGGCCTATTTGTGCATACTTGGATAACAAGTCTGGCAGTACTTCCGCATTCAGGCTACATTTTGGGTCTGAATCTATAAGCCGCAAATTTAAATACGTGTATGCCACACATTGATTGGACTGTCGATATCTTTGTGAACGTTTTTTTATGAAGCGCGGCCTTTTAAATTTTTGCTGCTGTGAGGCGTTGCCCTTTTTCGTCACTTTGATGAACAAGCGGTTTACATATATACATCTCGCTCTTTTTTTTACGACGAGGCACATAGACTTTTACAGTTTTACCCACTATCGAGCCAGCTTACGTAGGAATTACAATTCTGTAGATCTTCGGATAGAACTACTTTTTTTGGTCGACCCCCTCGCACTTTTCCCTTTCAAATTCAAGACCGTGTTCGCCAATTTCTCCGCTTCTACTTGGATCCTATCATAAACTGCATTCTCAGCTCGTCAGATAAAGCCTGGACAACATTTACCGACGGTTACATATGGATATGGCCTCCTGTCTATAAACTAATAGACAAAATTCGAACAGTTTCGCTCTGGATGTGTACGGGTTTTGATAGAACCCACTCAATGTGTGAATGATTTATGCTAATAACTGCCCACTAGAATATCAGTTCGACAAATCTGACTGGGATTATTCGTCGTCACGCCGTGCATGGCCGTAGAATTTTTGTCATCGCTTTTATTTTCGGTTGTATACCTCAGTACCTCAGGCTACACCGGTACAGTGGAGAAATTGCTTTGTCTGCCAGCGATTGCGCACTCATATAAAGGTGTCTTAGAGTTTGCGGCTGTCAGGCGGATTCACATTGAAGCTTACGAGTATGGCGACTCCTGAGTCACTCCTCGCAAACAGTGAATAAAATCTCTTCAAACCTCAAATGCTCCCGAACTCTCCTTATCCTCATTTTTGCCCGGATGATTTTTCCGTATCAGAGACAGCTTCTGAACGGTTCGCGAATTCTACAATACAAAACGATGAAGATTGGCTCGTTCAAGGTTGTAGTCAATGCACTGCGTGTACACCCGACCGTACATCGGTTACGAGTAGCCTCTGTACAAGAACTAAGAGAAAGACGAATTGGAGAAAAATAACTGGTGCGACAGGAAACGACACTTCAGGTTCGATTCCTGCCACTACACACTGACATCTATGGGAGGTCGGTCTTACAAAGCAATGCCGCTGCAATGTTGGATCTCGACCATGGATCAGCCCGGAACGAGAAAAGGTGTAGACCAGTTGATCGATATACTGTTGCCATATCGTTCCGATTCAGCAATTTCGCCCACTATGGTTGTTTGCTAGGAAGTCCGAATTTTCTTTGAGCGACGAGTAGGCGATTTGGTGCTCAGCGTAACACTAACGCGGCGAGTATGTGTGAGAACTCAGAGCTGATTTCCGGAGGAGGGGGGCCTGTCATCACATAGACCGTCGCTCTGTTCAAGCTAGTCTATAGGGCAAACCAGGTGATTATGTTTCGAACAGACCCCCGTTGCAAAACACCAGCGCTCGACCCGTCTCAAACGGGTGTTTGCACAGGAAACGGGTCTCCATTCTTCTGATCTTCCGGTTCACTTGCTTGCCACTTTCGGAGTAACTGGAGCTTAGGCAAGATAAAGTTGATTAGGCATAAACGTTGACCTTATGCTGAAAATCACTAAGAGCACCTTTGTACGTGGCCGTCTCCTTCCGCCGCAGCCAGGGGACGATCCATTAGCGATATCTAATCTAAGCGATGTCTAACATTTTTATTTAACAATTGATTTTAACATCGAACTAAAAAAGACCTATGTGATGTTTTTTAAAGCCCGCTTCTAAGACCGAGGACGTTGTGTATTTTTTCTAAACAGATTTTTGAATCGAATTGAAAGCCACGCATCATCTTTAAAACAAAACAGGACCGTTTTTGACGTTAATTCCGATATAAAGTCCGAACATTTCGCATTTCGCACGTGTCTGCCTAATGCAAGCCGGTAATTGCGTTCCCGCTTGGGTCACGTTACGGCCATAGAAGCCATAGAAACCTATGGTGACTAAATCAAACTGAATCGTTGCCAAGAGCTTTATACGGCTGGGCTTCAACAAGGAGAATATGCCCCTTTGTCAAACGAATAAAAACGAATAAGGGTCTGTCTCAGGCGAACAAATCGAATAGAGTAATAACGGCGATAGCTACACAAACGCAATTCACTCAATAGCCGTGAACATATTGAAAACGTTCAACTTTGGCAGGTTATTATTATATTGCGATTAACATTGACATCACAAGGTCGCTATGTCCTTCCAGGCCCGTTCTGGCGTCACTCTTCG
>MNPL01032680.1:56403-67165 GCA_002081605.1 Tropilaelaps mercedesae | reverse complement strand
TAGTCGTCGAGATTGGCTCGTCCAGTTCGAGCGACGAGTCTTCAGAAGAAACCATGCTTTGATGCGACGATCTCGTCGGTCAGCGACGCTGCCAGAATTCCTCTAATTAGTGACGTCCGTCAACTGAACCCGACAGAACCTGGGACGACCAGATGCCGACTAATGAACTGGCAATGGCGAACGATACGACCACCTTCGAGAATTCGCTAAGCGTGAGCCCCCGTACAGTTCCATAGGCCGTACATCGACTAGGAAAAACGGCAGGTTCGGAATGTTCGTTGCTTATGGCAGGCGGACGTCGGAACGCCATCGCTGTTGTTTCTACCGTAGACAAGATCACGAAATGTAACAAACGGGTAACTCAGTTATCACTTTGAACCGTTCACTCACCGTTGCTAAATGCAGTCCATTGTTGATAGATGATCACCAAGCGCAAAATGTTGTAGTCCTGATGACATTGGACCTTCTGGCGCTAGACGATATACTTGCCAATTAAAAAACGTTTAGATATTTTGCACGGAATGAGAGTACCTAAAGGGTGTATTACAGGCTCATATATATATATACGGATATATATATATATATATATATATACATATATATGGTCCTCATTGATATTAATAGAGTTTCATTGATATTTATCTTGTTTCCAGGAATTAAGTACATGGTAAAGTAATTATGGCTGTAGCCCCACGCGCATGTATAAACTAACTATAGGTAACTTAAAATATCAGTCTACGTATAATACGACATGTTGCTTAGTTGTGCTAACGCAAACTATCGTATTTCAGCAAACATTTGTAAGATTCTGCTGACAGTAGCAAGGGCCAAATACGATAGTACTTCTACGCCAGTGTTGCTTCAAAAATCATATCGGCGAGATTCCACAAATTAGACGTCAGTTTTTCTTCGTATATATATATATATATATATATATATATATATGCGCTTGAGACTGCTAAGTGCTGTGTATATAATTATGTGAGTTTATGCAAGTGCACGACCGTATTGTGTGACTGTGGTTCTCAAAATATATTTCTAATAATCGAGGCTGAATGGATTAGTTGACATACGATGAAGAAATCATATCTAGTAGTTTAAACCCACTAGTGCCCACTAGTTTTACGTTTAAACTGAATTCAAACTTAATTTGAATGCTGAGCTCTCCTTGAAGCTCTCGTTATGCTCCCGTGTTTCGACAATGGGGCGTACTAAATCGCGTAAGAGCCTGCCGTCATCGCTCTCATATTTTGTGCAATTCAACTAAGTTAGGTATCATTAAACGTAAACCGGATAATAAACTATGTTATAATATAAAACAAGTAGGAAGAAACCTTGTTTTACGTACGAAAGTAAACACGATAGTGAAATATATTGTAATTTTAAAAGCAAAAAACTTTGTTATACCCGTCCTTCAAATAAAGCTAAATTATGCCCAGAAACGAACACCTATCCAATAAAGGCCGCTGCATGGTTCTATTGACATGTCAACAACTTAGGAATTTACTTAACAGGTGATAAACATATATGGAGTTCGAGAAAATGTAAATACGGTGAAGTTTTATTTTCGCTCTGTATATATATATATATATATATATATATATACACACACCATAGCAAAGGATTTTTACAGGCTCTTGCGGGAAATCAAAAGAGATCAGCTTTTTGGTCTACTCAAATGTGGCAACGACTGAGATTGACGCGAAAATAGAAGTCTTGTTCTTGTTTATAACATTTGAACATAAGCAATTCTTTTTTAATGCAGATAACAGTTGTGTTTATTTACAGATTATGGCTAACAATAACACTTCTTGAATGGAAACGACAGACTCGTATTTTTCTCTTCATTACGCACACAAAAGATCCAATCGACTTTCAATTTTCGAACACAACCTCTCTAAAAACGTTGTTTAAAGATTGAAATCGGTTTGTCCACTGATGAATATGCTGACAACTATCGGCATCCGCCTAGAATGTTTTGCTGCTAATAAGCCAACACTTGCAAAGTGTATGTCAGCATTTGTTCAGCAACAGCACCATTCGAACTGATTTCAGCCAGAGAGGTACATGCCGAGGCGACATGGGGAGTTTCGTTTCTAGTTCGTGATAGGCGTTCCTGAAAATTTTTTGTTCGATTTTTATTGTAGACTTGAGGAAAACTCCTCCTTTAAATTGTTCCTGGCTATGTGGTTTTGGACGCGTATACAGTTGGCGTCAGTACTTGCGAGGAAGTGTTAGCAACAAAGCCAAGTAATATTTTATTTGTGTCGTCCATCCATTATAGTGATCACGAAATGTTCCCTAATGCTCAATTAATCCGACCGGACACCCCAGCGAGCCTATAGAAGCGTATTTTTGTGTCAGCGATAATTTGACGACCCCTCATGCTACAATCGTAATCAGATTGCTTTAAGATGTCTAAAATATTGCGCTCATTTGAGGCATGAGAGCTGGCACACCCGGCAGACATTTCGACAAACGAAACTTTTTAAGCAGCCAATGGGATGAACGTATTTATAGAAGGTCGGGCCAGGCGCCTCACAACATCCCAAATAACGGGACCATCCACAAAACAGAGCAGGATTTAAACGTCGGCTTTCACTTGCAACGCACAGAACAGTAGCGCACACCTATGTATGCATTATTCTACCGACTTCCGCCATCGCCCGGTTGGCGCGCCTCGTTTGCGTGACCTCTCTGTCATGCAAATGAGTCCTCGTAATGATGGGCTCTGAGCTAATGATTTCCAGATTCCCCTTAATGGCCCGGCCAGGGACCCGAGTAGTGCAGTTAGCAATGACGGAACTCGGATCTATCAATATGGGTCGGAACCGAAGCGTTTATCCGACAGGTTGCACCGCCGAAGGGTACCGCCTCTACCGAGCAATTGACGACCCCCGGATACAAACGATGTCTTCACAAAGCGAGCTGGACCTCGTACACAGTCGGACTCGACGTTGCTGTGAATCGAGTGGTTCATGGAGAAAATCGCCACACGGAGATAGGTGGCTGCGATTGTCGATGTTCTCGGGGGATTTCTTCCTTCGGATCTGAGCCAATCGAATGCCTGTAGCGATGTCATTCTTGTTCTGGAAGCTCTACGGCGAACAGGGTCTGCTTATGTTATGCTTATGCACATTGCTCCCATGATTAAATCGCGTTCTTTTAGTCAACCTTGAGACACATCAAGGAATGGCCAGTGTGGCTGTTTCTAGATGCCACGTTTCAGTGAATAAATATAGGTCATATATTACTACCAGAAGATGCTACATGGTACATGTTCTTTGCGGCATACCGCTGCTGAACATTCTAGTTCAGGGGTTCTCAAGAGACAAGGCTTTACGCTAAGACTCTCAATATGCTGGAATTGCCATTGTATCAAGAATATATATTAGCGGTTGGATAGGCCCTTCCATATAAAATTTTTTTCTGCTAGTGGTGGATAACACTTATATGCGTTCGGTTATATTGCTTTCTCGTTCAGTACTGCGCGTAGCTTACCTTGAATAGGAATTTCTTAAAACTTTTTGCAAAACTCAAACCTGGAGGTAATCTAAAGCATGCCTTTGACCATAGCTTTAACCGCAGTTTGAGCAATGTACCCTAGACGCCTTTATTTTATAGATTCCCACTGTTTTAAACGCAGATTTTCGCCATATTCTTTATACAAAATGATCAAAGGGTCTCAACAATTTTCAAACTTTTATTGTATCATTTTTGGATGAGGCTTCTTCTTCAATGCAGTTTTTTTTTTTTGTCAAAGTACTGACGTTCTAAGACACTGTTGGATGCTTAGTTGGTTGAAATGAGGTTTAAAAAAATGCATCTGTGCGAGAAGTTTAGTAAATTTCCTCCGTGAAAATGACATTCGAGGGCAATGAGTCCGTTCGATGAGGTCAGTTTTTAGCGTTTTTGACAAAATCATGCACCATTGAGACCTAGGCATTCTAAGAACCTCTCGCTTTGCAAGGTTCACAACAAGGTGTACCTAAAAATTTTTTACATATACGTTGAGCTGGAACGTATATTGAAGTTTACGTTTAGTTACCTAAGCAGGTAATTAAACAGTTTCTCGCTCAACCACTGTAGCTTTAAATATAGAAAAACTAAGTTTAAGAAATCTATTATTTTGTTACTCTCTCTAAAATTTGATGGAGTTACCACTTCTAGCTGGTCCAAAGTACAATTTATAGTTGAGAGCTTCCTTAACCGCTTAAAAAAGCATCTCAGGTCACTCAGAGATTTTTAATAAAATATTACTTGAGAACTTATTGTGTTACATGAGTGATATCTTTCCTTCTATTTGCCAGAGTGAATGAATCACCACTTTTTTCGATTTTATAATTATCTCTATGAAAAAACTGACAAATGTATGCCATTATAATAAATATAAAAATGGCACGTGGTTTGAATTATAGGTTAAGGGGCGTTTTTTTTCCAATTTACTCAAGGCATAGTAAACCGGAAAACCGCTCAACGAGATCAAATTCTACGTTTCCTTTGCAAGCACATTTGAAAATATTAATACTTCCTGTTTGAATTCGATAGGATATCATCTTGCTCCCCTATAAGATACGTAAAGCGCATCTTTCACACTCTATTTTTGAATGAATTTTTGGATGCGTATTAAAACTGATCACTTTCACCATTAAATAGCAATGGAGAGCGTTGGTAAATACCAGAATTAGAATTTTTGTCTCGAAGTCCACATTTGCTTGGATTCTGATCTCTGGCCCTAACAGAACCACATCATCTCCATGTGCAGTGATTTCTTCTCCCTTCGTTGCGAGACACTCCAATGGGGCTTATACCCACTTGAAATGGTTGCCTGCTGACACGTCAGGAAATCTGTGCGCTGTTGGTGCTGCTCAACTGTGGTTCAATTACCGTCCCGCCTACTGGCCCAGCGATCATCAGCAATCCTGTAGGACCCACCCGACAAAGTCTGTTCGTTCAACATCTGCTCTGGGCCTTATGGGATAGGTAAGCGTCGGCTTCTGCGTCGTTTCTCGTCAACTTCTTCGCTCAGGCTCTTGATTCTTTTCCCGGCTGGCACGTAGGCTCCACCGCCGGCCCTCTTAGCATGGCTGCGACGGACGGTCCGGTTTATACAGAAGCCTTCGCCGAAATGCTTCGTCATCATATGCCACGTGTTTGGGCCTAGCACGCCTGGAGTTGCTGGCTTTGGCGTGTCGCGCAACGACGACGTCTCGGGATTCGCGCAGGCAGCTCCGGGGGTTCGGCATCGTGCGTGCCCTAGCAAGCGGATTACGAAGGACAGGCACGCTGTCAACAGCTGTCAATTGGACCAGTGCATTTTCTCGGTACTCTCTTCCTCGGGGCTTGGCGGTACGTGGCAGCGTGCGCGGGGGCTCTGTTTGGACGGGGGCGATAATGCAACGCCAGAAGGGGACGCGCGCAACGTGAATGACTGAGTCAATTTGATTGCAAATAAGACAGGCAGATGGGGCCCCGCTGCGGACCACGCGGTGGACAGGCCCACGTGACGGTTGCGCGCAGCCTTGCCGTATTGAGAACAGCCGAAATGTACTCGAAGTTTGGAGGGAAAATGGATGAACAAAGAAAATAGGTTCAGCTGAAGACCACACTTGCACGAGGGAATCTTGTCGAGTAGGAATGTTGAAAATATTGCTACATGTAGAATGCATGTTTCGTAGGATTACGTGAACCGAATGAAAGACGGACCAGCGGCCGGGCTCGTGACGAAGGCTCAGTGTATGCATACCTTAGGTCGATAGAGGAGCTAAGTGAAACCAAATTCTTTTTCGGTTCTATGGATAAAGCTACGTTGAATTTATACGCCTCAGGATGTCGTTTTACGGAATCAAGACGGCGAACGGCGGTCTCAGAGGGACGCCTTCTGGAGGAACGGTTTCTATCAAAACGGCGTAAGGACATACCTCAGCGCGACCAAAAAGCGCGCCAGTTCATCGATTCATCTAAGCATTCCTCTATAAATGATGATTCGCCGGTGGAATTTACTCATGATAAAGTTAACCCGCGAAATCCCGTCGATGAAGCCGATACGAGCGGACTCCATGGCCCTTTTCTCGATAGCTAATTAAGGGAAACTGCGCAAGCCCAGATCTGAGGCGGATGCTGCTGGATGTAACCGAAGGATCCTACGGTGGGCGCAGAGCTGTTAACGGATTTCAGCGAGGAAAGTAAATTGTAAAATAGATCAAAAACAAGGAAGAGAGGAAAGGGCGGAAGAGGGAAAAATGCTTGGAATTAGGATAAGTTATGGTTCTGGTCGCGTGCATAAACATCGGATCGGAGCATGAAGCAGACGCAGAAGAAGGCAGTTCATTCTGATTTTCATGACAACGTTGTGTGCACGAAGCTGACAAAGGCGTGGCAAAGGACGCACCGATGGAAAACACGGTGAGACGAGTTAGTTGGGCAATGGACAGCTGGGGTCTTCACACGGGGTAGACGAGGAAGAAAGTGCGATTGAGACCCGCGTCCTCCTCGATAGGCCGACACCAACCAAGGCCATACAACTAATCTGCCGTTGAGTTGGCAGAAGCAAAGCGATGCATCACGACCCCATCCCGCTTGAGCTCGACAAATGTCTGTGTCTGGCTATCCGTGTATACGACGCCACATTTTTGTTCTACTATTAACGAGCGATACATCCTAAATCGCGAGGCCTCCCCTCTATCGGATTGCGTCGGCCGTTATGGATTGTTGCACTTGCCGAGATGGAATACCCACTGCGTTCGATACAGCGACACACGACCGCTGCTGGTGAGTAGGACGATAAATGACCTCCTTCGGTGGGGTGAATGTCGTTGTCGTGGTAGACCTGGATTATCGGATTTGAACCAATTGCTTTGCTTCTGGCCACCGGCCTGGCGGTTGCCTTCAACGCAGCTGTAGTGGATGCGCGATCTATCGCCATCGCAACTTCCACCGACAGGCCTCGGAGGGCCTGCGGCGCTGGAGTCTGTCCGAGGACCTGGTCCTATTTACCGTATAAGGTAGACGGACAGGGGGCATCTAAGCGGAGGGGTCTCCAATCCCCCTTTCGCCGTTCGTGCAGTTGTATGTTTTCGATTCGTTGTCAGTCAGGCCACCAGGCCGATGAGGAGGCCGTCATCGACAACGTAATCGATTGCAGTCATCCGTGAAGCTTTGTCCGCTCGGCCTAGCGTCCGAGTGATGTCCTGATATAATTCGTTCATCCAGAACCTTACGTGACATTCACCAAGTGCGCGACGAGCACCTCGGGCGTCGCTGAGTTTGCGAGGCCATCATCGTTTCACGCTGGTCGTATGTTTGGTCCATAGCTCCATTGCGGCGGCTTGTGTTGATTAGAAGATCTAGTTTGTGTTCGTCCGGTAAAGGCCACGACGATTCTGAGCGTGAATGAACGCGTATGAATATCTGTGCGCGCAGCAAACGGTGCTCAGGTGATTAGCGAGCAGAATTAGTAATCTGAGCTTCTCGACGCTGATGGATGCCGACATTCTTCTGCGTCGGGTCACTTGTTGTGGTGGTATTCGCTGCACGAGTAGCTCATATCGGACGTATGCCCGTGAATTTGCGAATAGTTTTCGGTACAGAAGGTCGATATGACGAATGCTGGTGTCGTTCATCTGTATTTGGTAGATGGCAAAGAACGCCATGTGCCGACTAGGCAGTGTCGTAAGGAGAGCAGAATTTTATGGAACGCCAAAGCCCGGGCATAACGCGGGCTCCGTTTTGTCTAGACGATTTTTTGTCATTTTTCCCGTTTGCATAGCAGCACGTTGTAGAAACTAAGGAAAATATTAGTATATCGATAAAGGCGGCTGAATAACTGAGCTAGCTGCGCTTCAAACGAGGTAGCGATGTTTCGCGTATTGAAAACTAGAATTTATCTAGCTTAACAAGCAAAACGTCATACGCCATGAGCTACACGGGTTTTAGCCCAGGATAACCTAATCCCACAGAGAAACGGCAATAGACGGACTGCGTAGACATGACAGCAAAAAACATCTCTCCTCTCGTTGGACGCCAGGTTAGCTTCAGCACGTGTGCTCCTCTGGAACTCAGGCCGACTCCGGAATTTGAATTCGACGAAATCCGATTAATCCACAAGGTATATCTGGCGCCTTGCAGCGAGACCGACGCTATCTACTCTGATAGTTCCCACATTTCAGCGACTAACCTCGGTAATGTTCATTCTTGGCGTAATGCAGCGGAGATCCGTGTGCCCGTAGATCCACCGACGCCGCTAGAAAGTGCTAACGTTGTTAGGACGGCGTAGCAGCTCTCGGTAACACAAGTAGTAAATTGAGCAATGATAATCCCATGAGAAGCCGCCAGTTGGTATCGCCGCGTGTCTCTCGGCTTCGTTCGCCTGTGCCATCGTCGAATGGCTCAGTAGCAGTGATCAGGCGAGCAGAGTCTCTGATCTGTTTGAGCAGTGGGGAGTGAAAATGCCGTGAGTAGCTGCGCTGTCCTGATCAGATGTTTACTAGCAGAGGCCATTATAGCCGGTCGCAGAGCCCGGAAAATCGAGACACGCAGCAGTTCAGGCCGCTCCTAGGCCATAAACCGGGTCTAACAAAGAAGATCCGGGCCTAACCTGTCCAGTGGCATGTGGCAGAAGGCGTTCCTGTGCGGGACCTTCCGGGAACTTGCTCCAAGCAGTTCCAATAACGTGGATAAATATTATCAGTACCAGAAGCAGGACGAGACAGCCGTCGTCGTTAATGTCTTAAGGAAGTCAATCCTGATTGAAATTGTTCAGCGTTCACACGTTCACAACCATCAAGGCCAAGTCTGAGGGCAAGCGAGTTCAATCGTTTGGTTTCTTTGCGGCTGACATTGTGTCAAGTGGTCTCAGCGTTTTCGCTGAGCTATTATTACTTTTATTATTATTATTACTAACAGTTACGTTAGTACAGTTGAGAGACGTACATGAAGTGCTCTTCCTTGAGCTTACAGATTAGCCAGCTTGTGCCTGAATGTCCGCGCTGTTTGGACACTCCAAATGGATACGTCGAGACATTCCAAACAAGGTGGCTGTCCCGTCGTGACGTGATCTATTTGTCTTTATGCTTGCGTTTCTTTATGGACGGTCTATGCTTTTTTAGTAGCGCAGTGTTCTTTTTATAGAGCCGTGGGTAATGCATTAATGCACATCGGAATCCACTGCGTCTTATAGGCCGATATCGGAGCGCGCTACAGTGCAATGGCCTGCGGTGAAACCTGAAAACCTCTACCCGCCGTAACGTGTTCCGGAACTGCTGTAGTCAATTCTTGGCGACGTGGCTAATGACCACGACACCGACCTGTGCGCTCTAGCCACCCTGATGGTCAGGCTTCAGTAGTTTGTTTTGATTTCAGCGCCAAAGACACCATTAAAGGTGAGGCGCGAACGACTTTGAAGTCAGCTATTACTTCAAGCGGACCTCTTTTAGACTACAAAGTTCCCCGGTATAAGATATCATGGCTTACTCGTCGCTGGAAGGACCTTAGCCGTGTAACGTTATCAAGCTCCACTTCGAAAAGACGTGCAAAAAAGGGTTCCTTTCGCTTAGAGACTTCACGTTCGTCGTGCTCGTCCCAAGGCGACACGGTTCGTATCCACTAAGGCCATCTTCCTCGCTGAAGCTTCACTTCGGGCTCACTCCGGGTCTTCATTTGGAAGTACATGGGTTGGCTGGACAAGTGGATGGTGCCCACCGAATCAAATGAGCACGTCGAGCATCAAATTGCCCGTCTTACGACACGCGTTTTTTGCCTGCTATCAGACCGGAACTGGGGCAACAGTATTCTCTGCGACTCCTGGAAACTGGATCTCTAAGTCATCCTAGGTCAGGCCCGTTCGCAACCGCCACCCGACGCACTGGGAAAGCGTCAGCTTTGAACAACCGAGTTTGCATACGCGCACGAGTGCGTATGCATATGCCGTGCAGTCTTAGGCCGTATCGTTTCGCGGAGGGGCGCTGCGGAAAAAATAGCGCTTTCCTTCGGTTTACCCAGGCCATTTGAGGTCGCCGACAGCTTGCATAATGACCCGGTGAAGCTCCGGCATGTTTCACACTCTTCGTTCGCATATTGTTGGCACACTACACCCCCTCCCGAGCTCGACTATGACCCTCAGCTTGGTGATCTTAGAGCAGATGACGTTCCCGGCGCTTTGAGTTCGGGAGGCGGCACCAACCAACCCCCCCGTCCGCGCCCGCCTCCGGGACGACAAGTGATGGCTGACCGAGAAGAAGTTAAGGATGTTGGTAAGATGCAGGAGGCTCACCAGTAAAACCCCCGTACCCCAGACATCGTTCTTCCCGATCGTCCGCTCTCGCCTGCCTGACGGTTCCCGTTCAGCACGGCACGAACTTTCTCTACTCTGTCATGATCGCGCTTTACCTAGCGAGTCAGCAATCAGACCAGACGGACGATAACGTCGAGTTGCGCATCAGCAACAACAGTTGTCTGCCGTAAGTTTGTTTGTGTCGACAGAGAGAGGCGCGTCGGCTGTTCCGAGCGAGCGCAAATGTCATTTGCCGCACAACAAATGCGGATTAAGATCGCGAAGAGCCTGTCAAACAGGACGGCGTACGCTGGCCACGGGACGCGCCGTCGGTCTTCGCGGGACGCGTCACGCCGGTGCAATTTTGTTCGGATTATAGTTCCGAAGAGGAGATGAAGACTGGCTTCACCCTTGTACGTGCATTCGTCAGGTAGGCATGACTGCCTTCAGTTTTTGCTTCCCGTACAAAAACTTGCTATGAAGACAAATCGC
>MNPL01032678.1:911-17427 GCA_002081605.1 Tropilaelaps mercedesae | reverse complement strand
ATATATATATATATATATATATATATATATCAGTTCAATTCATCCGGCTCTGTGACACTCAATTTAAAAGAATTAAATAGTCTAAGCCAATGACTGAAAATGAAAAGAATTTTAGGATCACCCTTTATTTTCATTTGCTGTCGGTGTGCCCACCTACTAATAAGCACCTGCCAATCGATAGATGACAACGTCAGAAGGTAATAACGTTCGCCAAATGAGAGGAATCCACCACATTCACTCAATGCCATCGCTTGACGGGTGTGTTGACAAAACCCACTTTTTACAGCCGTTTGTCGCTAACGGCAAGCTTTGTCACTACGACGGATGACACGGGCGCCGCAGAATAATTTCACATTAGCAGTCAGTTGAGCTACACCTTCGTTTCGCACCAACTGACATTATGTTTACTCTGCGAGTCCTCTTCTCTCGCATGATATTATAGTATCGCATGAACTTATAGTAGCAAAAGACTAATTGAAGTTCGTTGGCGCTGTAAAGATAGTGAAGAAATTGCGTGGCACACACATACGCAGACGAAATCGGTAGCCCATCGGAGTAAAAAAATAAATACGCAATTCTGCTTCATGGAAAGCTATTTGGCGTAATTTGTTACCAACCACGACAACTGCTAAAATATTGCTTTCTTTCGTTGTCTTCCCTGCAACTACGATGGTAATCTATCATTGTTGACCAAAGTTAGACTACCAACCACAACCAGAATCCACCGACTATAGTGTAAACAGGGTCACTGGTGAAATTTGTACCGGGAATTATTGATTACACCAAGTATCAATATTTTGAAGCATATGTGCAAATACCGGTATATATATATATATATATGTTATAGGGTCGATAAATGCTACTGGATCCATAGGGTATCTTACAGTGCACTTGAGCCCATGTAATATGATCTGTTACGCGCGTGACGTATCTAATGAGGCTTTACCGAGGAATGTCCATTGCTAGTTGAAAACCTTTACCCTTATGGCTTATTTGTTTGAGGGAGACGTTTGACAAGATGTTCGTTTACGTGTTGTCTATCCTTGAGTAAAAAAAGTCGCCTTAGGTCACTCAGTCATCGTGATTCATCTCTGCCAGGCATTTATTGACCTGAGCAAGAGTCTAGAAACGTGAACCCACAACTAAATTAAGGTAGAAAGCGTTATTCATTAGACGAATATTAAAAGTTTATAAACGGAAAACACTTTTCGTTGATATTGGTCATACTGTTTTTTACTATTGAGCTGATTTTACCCTGTTTCGTTAGGTATAGTAGGTACGAATGTTTTCAGAGCATTAATATCACTCAATGAATTTTTAAAGGCTTCAATGCAAAATCTTTTACCATAATCCAGGCACAGATAGGTGAGTAACACTTGAATCGAACAAAAGGGCACCAAGCCAAGGATCGCCCCAGTATGGAAAAGTCTCCTTCGCACCACAATCTTGTATGAACGAGACCAATCTTCTTAATTTTCGAAAAGTCCTGCGAATAGTCCCTAGACTTCTTCCTGTTGGTGGTTTTCTGAACAGCAAGTTTTATTGTAATAATCCAGTAGCACACTCGAGGATAATATGATACGAGGTCTTCTTGAGTTGAGCTTGGTTTATAAAAAAAATGATAATAGCATGAAATGCGGAACATTCGTTAACAGCTCTGCGATCTTAGTTGTTGTCCTGCCCGCCAATGTTAGGTTGTCCTATCTTGCTACGAATCACCACATAGTCTGTTTATTGCTATTAGCATATCCTGTGTGTAATGTACCTTGTGTTAAGTAATAACTTCATGGCTTGTTCGCTTATTTACTGCGCTACAATGTATCAGCTGTACGTAACACTGGCGGTCGGTGTTTTGCCGAAATCTGCGTCAAGGACGATTCGTCAATACGGTGATCATAGGCAATGTAGCAGCATTTGCTGTAATTGACCAATGTTGTGTACTACTTTCTAGCGTGTTAAGCATTTTCGAACAAGTCCACACGTTTCGAAGCGGCAACAGAAAAGGCTAAAACGGGAAACGCAAATACTTATACTTGCCACCCTTTAGCCAGTATTCTTTTCGCTGCAGTTTAGCCGTCGTGTGCATGTGAATGTTATGTAGAACCTGCTCTCGTTATATAACAAGCGATATGCCGTTTGTCATTAATAGATGCCGCACCTCGTAAATGACGGATAATTGCAACACATCTATGAAAAATTTTAATAGTCTAGCTATTGTTGACGTGTTTGCAGAACAATTGGGCCGCCATTACGGCGCAGATATGAAACGCCCATTCAGGAACGGGTGCTAAACCCATAGCCAGAATATCGGTTTAAACCCGCGTTTTATTATATAATAATGCGTGGCATTCTAGAATGGCTCAATGCACTCCTGCAGAACCCGCAATATCTGCCTAAAACTGTGCCATTATGAACTGCTGCGTAACCACATAGACGAGCTGACTAACACAAAAGGAGAAGCCCGTATAAAAGTGCTTTCCATCTGGTCAGCTTTAATAAAACATCTAAATCATTTTCCGCTACATATGTGGCAAAAAATATGTACAAAGGATCAACATCCTTCTACCGAAATTACGCCATATTCAGTTCTAGTGATTGGCGCAGTCAGAAGAGAAGTTGAGGCCGGCGCCGAGTTTAGTCATTAAAAAGCACTTCCTTAACTTTACAATTCGACGCGCATAGATCTGGTTTATCAAAGGCTATAATGATTCCCCCGTTCTCGTGCGTCTACCCTTTCTTCCTAAGTCGACGCGCTCTCTGACGGGGCAGTCAGATTATCTGATCGACGCCTCCGTTGAGCTGTCGTCCAGCTGAATGCACCGATTTGTCGATTGTGTGCATAAACGTACGTGGGTGGCTGAAATGGGTCCATCAATAAACAGCCCAGTGAGACACAGAGCAACAGCGATTTGGAAGCAGGAAGCGACGCGTGATGAAGCGAAATGCGATGCTATCGCGGCAGGGGTCAGTGTAGACCTGTTTGCTAGCTGCTCATTTGACAAGCGATGAGAGAATTGCTGCACAAACGCGTCCAAGCAGAATTTGTTTATTTGTGTTCATCGTACTGCCGGGATTTTAGGCGCAGGAGAGAGTCGCCCGCCACCCGGTACGCTGGAATACAAGCATAGACATGCGAGCAGGACTGCGGATTTGCTGCCACCTCACAACTGTACATGTGAATTTGGCTTTTCCTTTGTTCCCATATAATCTGCATACCTAAATGCGATGTATGAAAACCGATGAGAAAACGTAAAATTTAGAAGGCTGAAGTGCCATTGGTAAAACTAGTGTATATGAAATATTGTTTGTAATGGATATTGAAGGGCTTATATAATGGGTGACTTCTTTAGTTAAAGTCAATGTATGCAAGAAAAAATTTATTCTACAGTCAGATTGTTGCGCTTTCGCCCTACAGCACTATAATCTATAAATGTTGTCAGACGTCTTCAACCCGTCGAACGACGACGATTATTACAGATAATATTGTTTGGCGCAACGATTAGAATGCGGTTTACCTCGTTTATAACGAAAGTTGCTCATAAGCACAGTTAGATACGTGCACAAAGCTGTTTGCATCCACTGATAACGTGACCGATTGTAATACTCCGTTAGTTGTAAAACCTTTCTTCCTCGGCCACAATCGGGAACTAGTTCTCAATTACTCGATTAAGCAGCACTTTTATCGCCAATACGGTTGCTTTCGTGGGTGATGACAAGTGCTCGATAGAGGGTCTAGGTCACCACAGGACCACAGTTGCAATATCGACCTCCTGTCACGGCCCATAATGCCATAGTCTTGGAACGCATCTTTCTTATGTCCATAATTATTATTGCCCATTATTACGGCTGCTACCACTCATCGAAACGCCTCTCCACTCTTCGATGTAGACGATCAACAAAATACTCTCGTAGCTCCCGTAGAGTGAACGCGCTTTATGAGCAGCTACGGGTCACGTGCGTGCATAAGCCGTCGCCATCACAGCAGCAGAACTACTCGACGTCAGCGTGTCGGAAAGGTTTGAGACCACTAGTTCTCTTATAATGGACACATTTGCTGCCATGTAGCAGCTGCTGCTGCTGCTGCGGCGAGGAATGTCAACTGCAAAAATAGCGAAAATTGTTCTCTTTTCTATTTTTTTAGCTGCTAAGTAAGAGCCGTTAGGCTACCAACCTATGGTGTGTTGGCCATATCACTCATCATTGCCGTGGGCCATCGGCGCTTGTAAGAAGTCGCCCCCCTTGCAGGACTTCTCCGGTCCGGGTCCGGCCAGCATGTCATTTCGATAGACGACACCGTTATGATATTGGCGTATTAGAACATCGTAGTACGAAAGCCTCCAAATAGCAGAGCGAAAGCGGCAAAGTGGCACATGAAGATCGCTGACGAATTGGGTACAATCTTGATTGTTTCCATCGCACCGGAGCGGAGCCCGTGGCTGAAACGTCCAAGTCATTTGTTAGACTTGTGTGAATTTAGCGAAAAGCTGTGTAACAAGAAGGAGCACGATTCGGGAGTGTGTCATGGCTATGTTAAATAGTGTGGAATAACTTTTAAATGAGTATCGACGAAGATAAGAGTTCGTGCGCAGATTAGTGAAGAGTTTACAGCGATGTCGCAGACACACCCGGTAGACAAGGACGCTCGGATACGGCTCACATGTCCTACGGTTGTATACGACCTCCGTGTCACAGTTGCCCAATATGGCGTTGGTCTGTTATCTTCGAATAACAACCAAGCGACCCTCCGAGAAAACCAGACACAACTAGATCCAGGTCCCTCAGCCAGTGGTTGGCGGCCTAGATAGATCAAATAGACAAAAACATCTACGCGTCAGCTAACAATAATCGCGTCAGCGACAAAAGCAAATTATCTGCACCAGACAACAACAACAACAGCAGCAGCAAAAGAAACATGTCTCCAATAACCAAAATTATTTCTTTCCGGGAAATTATAGGTCCTATTCAATTGACGCCTGACCGATCGCTCAGCTACGGCCTCCCCCCTTCCTTCCCCCCGTTCTTCTCTCTTCCTCAAGAATACTACAGCCTCTTCAGTGATAGACGCGTCTCGGCATTCAGCCGCCTTTCCTATAGTATGTATTGCCTTTCAATTGGGCCGGTCTGCCAATGGCAAAATGTCACCCTTTCGTCGAGGTGACGTCACGACCTCGGACTGGCGAAGTGCGAGTGGCAACGGTGCAAGTGTCGTTAGTCTGGCGGTACAGACACTCACTCGGCCGACTTCACGTTCATGGGAAACCAAATCCAGCGCCAGCCATAATTTGCCTTCTGTAGCCGGCTCCTGCCGAGGGAGCACATATGGCGGCAGAAGCCTTGCGATTTGGCGCGTTTCTTTGTTGCCTGTGTTTTCTCACACTCGTCTCCATCCCTCTTTTTCTCATTATTGCGGATTCGATGGAAGACAGTGATGATCGTAGATTGCCATTTTATATATATATATATATATATATATATTGGCCCATGGGTAAAGATCAATTTGTAGGCAATAGTGTCCGTCACACTTGACGTGCACGCGAGCAATGAGGCGAAGGACCAAAAACACCATATTTCGGGTTTGCTGCACGTCGGGACACTGTGTGCAGCATTAAAGCACAAATGGACACATGGTGAAACAGTCTGGCGACTTGACTAGGAATGCTCCGACCAGTTGTATTGTTGTCAGCTGATTCGGTTCGGTCTGTTGACGGTGAGAAAAGGGCGTTGCGGAGTCAGAAGATGTTGAATTTATAAGCAACTGGCAATGCAAAGTTATTAAGGAAAGCGTCTTCAGATTGACTAGGAGTTCTACTTCCTTTTCCTTGGAGTCTTGTCATTTGTGTTCGTGTACTGTGTGTGTGTGTCACGTACGCTCGCCGTTGGTGTCAGGGCGACGCCGAGTTTAGCCAAAACGAATGCGCGGAGCTGAATTCATGTAGACGTTCATGTCACCGCAGCCGTTTTATGAAGATGAAACACAGCGCGATATTTACTCGTGGCAATGCATTTCACCCTCATAGGCCCGTGAGCTGAGGGCATCGATTCGAATCTCGGCCAGCTTGTGACGATGCTAAATATGGCGCGTCAACTTGTAAGCATGTTACGGCTACGTTGTTTTGTATCGGTTCACACCGGTACCACTCATACCTGGAGCGTCAGTTTGGACTTTACTGAACCGAATATCCGACGACATTTCCGTGCTCTGTATTTGGCCAGTCGCCATCAGATAGATGTTACAGCCAGCTTTAAAAAATGGATTCGCTAGAAGCTACTACTTCATTGCGAAACAGAATAGACTAGACCTTCAATCAACAACTATTAGAGGCTTTGATAATTGCTCAGAATTTATTTTGTTGCCGAGGACATATCGCGATTGGCTTGGATTGGAAAAATTAAGCACATGAAAACATCTTCGATTAACGAGCGTTCCATCCATTAGCACATGGGCACTTTTTTCCATACGTAAAGTTCCCATAAAGTCCATAAAGGGTAAGTTTTCCATAGAGAGTCGATTTAGAACTGAACGAGTGACGACGAATACCAGCGAAGTTGCTTGCCAAGCTCTGATCAATCAAGTTTAGCCCGATGGGCGTTGTTGGCCTCCAAGAAAGCGTATGCAACTAGACAACTGTATCCGATGAATGTATTCAATCCATCAGGAACGAGGACGGTTAGGTCGAGGACGCTGCCCCATGTTTTGGGCTCCTGATGGCACTGCAGGGTAATTATGCTGTCTTCACGTGGACAGCTGACTCTGCGCCGTTTGGATCAAAAAAACGTGCCGAAATATTCGCCTTCGATGTAGTTGCATGGCTGGGAAACGTACATAAGGTCAGCCGAAAACCATCACTTCGTCAGATACAGCATGAACTGAAGTAGAGGAAGGGCGAGGATGGTGTTAAATGGCAAAAGACGGCCGCTTTTAGCCTCAGAATTCACTCGGAGTTTATCACAAATCGCTTATGACCGTCCGGTTTATAAAATAAGACTACCGATCAAGCCAATCATGGATCTTATACATCGGCTGATAAAAGCTGCGCGCAGTGGAAGTGCAGCTGTAGTTTCACATTGGTCAATGTAGTTTTTGCTGCAGCTCTGCCGCGCCACTCTGAGCGGAAACTGTTGACGGCTTTATTTTAGGCGATCTGCAACCCCGCGTGTTCGTTGAGGAGTAGGGCCATTTATATGTACATATACGATGCAAGATTCGTAAAAAGGAAGGACCTTCCTGTTCCGAGCAGCTGCCAGTAAGGAACTGAGCCATGCTCGTTATATTTGTCAAGTTCTTCTTGTGAAACACGCCCTTATTTCATGTCCAGATGACGGGAATGAATATTTTCCGGCGCTTGTCTACTGCGAAAAGTGCTAGTCTTAGATAAAAAAAAAAAAAAAGAGGATGATTATCTGTTTGTTTTGCATGATTACCTAATACAGCTGTTTAATGCCAACTATTAGGTAGAGCCAATCGTTAAAATCACTGACCCAGCTCCGTGGTCCTTCCCATGCTTGACGCGTATGCATATATCAATAAAGATTATTCATTGTGACCTATCAATTTCGTAACATCTCACGGTCTTTTGACTTCGAAGTGATTATCTAATGAGCACAGATTCCTCCGCATGATAGCGCCTTACCTGGAGATATGATGACCCTGAAGGTCAATTGTTAGGTCGGTGCAACTTTCACGAGCCGTTCTAAACCATATAGAAAATATTACGACTTACGGAGCATAAAATATCATTGCCCAGGTGCCTATGGGGATAGGTCGATCGTGCTGCGGTGACGTCTTGATTGAAGCAGACGTGTTCGTAGGCCAAAAATCTGATGTTTTGCTGGCAGAGAAATAGCAGTAGGTGTTCCTTGTTTCCCGTTGACGCATTTTGCGACTCGGCCCCTAATTACTCGTAATACGACGATAAAATCCTCCTTTAGCCCTTAAGAAACCGTGGTGGACAATTATTTAAATCACTCTTTACTACAATGGTTTCCGACGTTGGCTACAACAATTTACCAATTTTCCAGGATGGTCAACCATGCCCGTTCCTGTTTATTGTAGATGCTGCTAGTACATACCTGTTAGTATTGTTTTGTGAGCAGCTGATATCGTGTGGTCGTTCAGTACTCGCCTGTAATCACCCCGTATGGATTCGGTCATTGAAACAACAAACTAGATGGGTTTTATTCGATAACGACGAAGAAGGCTGCTTTTTTTTTACCCGTTTTTACCTTATTGTCCGCTTGTTATGCGTAATGTGGCTATCTGGTGCCACAGAATCAATGGGCCACTTTATCGCATATTATTTTGCACTATTCCGAAATGAATAAGGTTGTAACGTTCCGCGTGAGAAAAAATAAGACCTCGACGCTGCCTTCGTGGAGCAGCTATCGTAGAGATGATCTGAGAAAGTTCCGATGTATTGTGAAAGGTACAGAGGTGGGCTATATTATAATCTGATAATATGAAAATTAAGACACTTTTGTTAGCGCTAGTCCATAAACTCTCCTGTATTTAGCGACCCTGTCAGCTAGCTGGAGAACGATTCCTGAACAGATATGCTTCAGAATCGTTTGACGATTGCTGCGGCTTTTTCTATCACGAAATGGTGAAGACGTTTAAAATGCAACGAAGCAAGGCAGTCAACGATCCCTACCAGGTAATAATTTAATGACGAGATTTAAATTATGGCGGTTTATGTGTCATTGGTCTAATGATTGATCACGGCGTCTCAGTTATATGACTCATCTTCACCGTCCTTTTTGTAAACGCTTTTTGAGTTGACCGCACATCAACCTGTACTGTACAACTAAACATGCAAGATGGCTGTATACGTCTTCGCCAGAAGGCTCCGGTTTAAATGCTACAGCGGAATCTCTGATTGCGCTGTTAGAATGTCTATGGAAATCGCAAGCAATATCTGTCATTCATTTCTAAGATAGCAAACACACGTGTGCGAGGCCGGTTGGCTTTCTTAGTGTAGCCTTACACTTCTGCTAGAGTCGAATGCTGTAGCAGCGGGGCGTAGACCATAAAAAGGTGCTGTACTCAAAATTCGCTCAACTTTCCTAATATTCGTTGAAGTTCAGCAGGTCCGTTATTGGTTGCAGACGTCCCGCTCACGACGTAAATGCAATATAGTTAGCGGCGCTTTCCGCGACAACACGCAAGGCAGGACGCTTGGAACTTTTCGGCCAGCCATCACAAGTTGATAAAAGACGGGGACAAAGTTGACCTGGCGACCATATAATAGAGTAAACCGAGGAGAAGGCGACGAACGTTTGGCAATTCGTGAGTTGTGACCATTTCATTCTCTGGTTCAGTAGACACAGTGGTCTTTCCGACATTGATGTGGGTGATAATCTTTGATGCGGCATTTTGTGGGAGAGGGAGCGGTTGTTAGAGTTTCCACCTGAACTGGACTTAGCTCCGTTTGCGCGGGCAAGATGTTTCACCTATGGAAGAACTGCGGTCATACCTAGGCCATTTAACCAAGCCCTGGCGGTATTGTTTGCTCTCGGTGAAGTTCTTGCCTTCCCCAGATCGGTCTATAGACTGTGTAAAGGATTGTTGGGTTTGTTTGGGGATTAAAGCCTCCTACGGCTGCCGCTTATGTCTGGAATGCGTCCATATAAAGGTGGGCCGGAAAAACGTACTGGAAGGCATCGCTCAACGGTAACAATATTTTAACGGCTAAGCTCCAACCGGACGCACCGCGGCAATCGCCCATTAAAGGGAGACCAGTAGTGTGGCTTCTGTCGGAGCGATATTCGATGGCGTTGACACGTATCAACCGTGCATAAGAGTTCCGACCATTTTTTCAGTTCCCAAAACTCTGTCCTGGATCAACAACTCGGAAGAACAACATCGAAGTCCAGCCACTAATGGAGAGGATCAAATACAGGCGTAGACAATGACTGGGCTATTCACGATGACGGATATGAATGGAAAAAATGGGGAAAGCGATGTAGAAAGACGAAACGAATGTGGAGGCAAACGGGAAATACGGTGGAGCGTCTTCTCAAAAGGATTTGCAACTCCGAAGGTTGTGTTGATTGTGCCGCTTTGATTTCAACGATTTCTTCGTTTCTAACTTTATGTTCGCATTCATTTAATCGCGATTGCACTTTTATTGTTATTATTATGATTAATAAGGAAAAAAGTAAGATAAGCACGGCGACTCTTTCATGGATCCAGACAGCAAGGGTCTAAATGTCAGTGGCGTTGCCATTCTTTAGCGCTTTAGTCGGCGTTTCCCTAGACGGCAAGTTCCCATATATTCACCCATTACTAAGAGTCCATTTTCACCGTAAAGATTCTCTATGGAATCGCACTTCTGGTGCGCACAATAGTTCAAGCTAAAAGTGCAAACATTTGCTATCATGGTTGGCGGCACGATATGCACTCCCAGCCAAACCTGGCGTTTTCCCGCCGCGTAGCGGTGATCGGCATTAGAGTTGGGGGTGAGATCTACGTCGCCTTCTAGCATGGACGAAGTTGCCCTTAATTCAGGCGCTGGCTGTTGACGCCTGAGAGCGAATGAAGGTAAAGCTTCTAGTTTGTGTGGTCGGTAAACAATTTAGCTCAAGTTATGGTTTCTAGCTCATTCCCTCTGACATTAATCTTATTCGTTGTGTCGAGAGTGATTTTATATTAGCTCATAACAAGATGATATTTCAACGTTAAACGCACAACTCCATTAGTTATATGCGTACTGCGCCGTGTGAAACATTCTCTCATTCAATGAGCAAATTCCAACCGCTCCACGTGTTTGGCACGCTATTCGTAAGGTTTTAACTTTAGAACTCAAGAGATCTTAGCACTCGAATACGTTTATTCAGGCGCCCATCGCTGCAATCACATGATTTTATAGAGAACCATTAAGATTATCTGTTGACGCCCGTTGACGTCGGCCACGTCACTACGAGGGCGTACTCTCATAGACGACCTTGTCGGTTGACATTGTCGATTTTCTGTCGTCGAGGTTCAATCGTTCTCAAGCACGCCCTTTTTCACCTTGTGTTGTTGAGCCTCTGTGCGTGCGTTTGTGTCGAGAACGCTTTGCCCCATTCGAGCAGTGGCGTTGCGAGCTTCTCCCTGTCGAAGGCAGTGATGAAGAAATGTTGATGGTGGGTCAAAAAGCTGTTTTGTGCTAACATACGTATCGCATCGCCATCGGAAGCTCACTTATTTATTTCACACTGTAATGTCTTGTTGTAAATATGATATATTATTTCTTGTTTTAGTAGGGCGATACGCCAACGGCGAGGAATAGCGAAGTGAGCCAGTTACTGACGATAGTGACACCGTAATGCAAATTCTGTAACGTGCCCGTTTGTCGTAAAATAAAATATCACTGTTGTTCACGTGATTTCTTTTTTGCCTGTGTCTCATAATAATTTGTACACTACTAGTGCGTGAATCATTCAACAGTGTGCATCGGATATTATGCCAGTTTTTGTGCCCTGTAGTTCTACAAAGAATCCCGTTTACGTATAGTGAATCCGTAGACGTTTATACACACTTTTGTGTTTTGGTGCTCACAAGTTTTACTGTTTGCGGTCTATATATATTGCACCTTTGGCTATTTTTCTGCCACTGTCTTAATTTAATAGCCTTAGTGAAATGAATTTCAAGTCCTCCACTTCAACAAAGTGTTTGTCAAAAGGTTCAGGAGGTACGAAAAGGAGCCACTTCGTATATCCTTGCTCCTCATAGGACTCACTTTCCTAGGCATATCTAATACCGCACATAGTATAAATGTTACTTACTTCACTATATCTAAAACTTACAGTTCACTATCGAGTTGTGTGCTTGCAAGTAAATCTGCACTCGTCAAATCATCGAAATCATCTATGCTCATAAGCGCAACAAAAGCCGAGCAGGTTTTTCACCATTAAGTCAAACGGACCGCCTTAAGTTATTTGCCGCCGCTTAGAAACTGCGACGTCAGCCGAATTATCTGCTGTGAACGATGTAGAAAGCCACCGCATACGAGAGCAAACACGTGGACAGTCTTTCTACAGCGATGGGCGATGCGTCGTGGTGTGCTGCTACTCGCTCCTGGCCGGATGACAGTGCAGTGAAGCTGAAAGCACAAACATGGATATAGGCGTCGTCACCCTCAAGTTCTATAGTCCTCTTTTCAATTATTATAGTTGCCAAATGACAACAACAGCAGTAGCAGCAACAACAACAACAACGAACATATCAGTAGGTATAGGCTTATATGGTGTTCTCCTGTGCAGACGACATAGTAACTACAATGCTCAGTTCCACTGAGTCGGTAAAAACCTATCCTCAACGCATGCTCGGCGTCTTCCTGCAGGTGTGTGTGTGTGTGTCTGTGCAGCAATTAGAGATGCATTGTGCCCTAACAGGAATAGCAAAAACGGTGTTTCACGGTGCTACTGGGTTGTATGCGCGAAGCATAAAGTAATACCTCATTCATTGTTATCAGCGTGATAAACTGTCACTTCGCTTCTGAAACCTTCGAGTATATCTTCAAGGTCAGAGATCTGTTTGTAATTTGCATTTTTATCAGCCTTTACGTACAGTTTCGGGTTCTTTATAGAGCTGGATCTTTATGCACATAACCAACACGGTAGGAAGCAAAAAGCTTCCCCTAAGTATTTGAGTATAAACGCAACATCTACAAAAGCCAAGGTTAAAGCTGAACGGATTTTACAATCTGGCCAGCTGGAACTCTGATTCGCGGCAGTTGTAAAATCGGCTTGTTTTCGATTGTTTATTTGTATGTGTGTGTGTGTGTTTCTACACGCGATGCTTTCCAGCCGCCTTACCGTGGGCGGAGTAGCTAGATGGAGTGTTGTAGCTAGGCCGATGTTTGTCTCATTATCGTAGCGCATTGTGCTTGATTCAAGCTACACCTGTCCAGCGGATCCCGCCGCCGCATCAAAGACATCGCAATTCGTTGGCGGACAACGAGCCGTTGTCTAACTTAGGCCATCAACGGAATGAGAGTTAATGGGCTTCCTATTGTCCATTGCATGACAAACCCGTGGGGAAAAAATTGGAGTGGCTCAGGAGTGTTGAAATCCACAAAAGGCAGAAGCTGCTTTTTTCTCTGCTGGAAATACAGGCTACGTCGTGCAATCTACTCGAAGTAGAGAGATCTAGCAGCTATGTAAATCCGCACGACTGGTGTAGGCGATGGTTTAGATTTCTCGTTCTCGTTTTGTTCATTTGTCTCCCTCTACCAATTCTTAATATGGCCGAGCCTGATTAATAGCCCTATTATTGAGTCTGGCAGACCACCATGTACGCTCAAAGGCAAGGAAAAAAACTGCAAACATCGATATCTTTAAGCTTCGATTGGCACGTAAAACGTACGTTTCAAACGCAATACAAGTTAGATTCATATTTCATGAAGCGTAACGTTCGTAATTTCGTGCTTGCAGTGTGCTGTACATGATGCCATCCGCTCAGTCAGTGATTTTTGTGTTATGCTAGCTGACAATAGGAAGATTCGCTTCAATCGCAATACGAAACGGATCCATTCTGCCGCTCGTGGGGACGACAGGCGTTACCGACAGAGAAACGTCGCAGTAACCATGTCCACTTCGTTATTCTTTACATCATTTCTACGTACGTAAAACCGAAAAATTACCCCCTTTCCTGCAGTACTGGACAGACGATGTTGCTACAATGTCGCTGTGAAGGGTAGAGCGTAAAACTGGTTAAGCAGACATTGACAAAAATTGGTTGACTGACTGGCGTAGAACTCAGTGAGTAGATCTGTGTCTGTCTGGCTCTTTCTGTGCGTGCCGTTTTTTTACGTTTGCCTCTTAAGTTCACTGTCTGAAACTCGTTAACCTTACTGATCGGGACAGCAACCCGTCTAACTTGCCCTTAGCAGTTAGGCTATTTAATGTCAGCTCACGTTGTTATTCACCACTGCCGTTTGCTGTTGTTGTCGTTGTTGTTGTTGCTTCTGCTGTTGTTCCTGTCGGAGCAACGTGAGGTATCTCTGAAAGAGAAGGAAGTCCTTCGGTTTAGAAGAACAAGACAAGAAAGATAGGAAAAAGGTTTAACAACGCTGAAGACTAAGCAGTTATCAAGGTGTGAAGTGATTCTACGAAAACGAAAACAGTGACAGGAACAAGCGTAGTGGCAAATATTGGTAAATGGACTGACTTCAAGCGGACGCGATAATGGTGGCAAGCATCACAGACGTCTAAAAGGCCCTCATTTATCAGGAGCCGTTCGGCTGATACAAATCATTAGGGTTAGAAAATTCAGAGCAGTGTTTGGCGCACACTTTTCCTGAACTGTGAGATTCGACCTCGCGCTCGGTATTGTCATTGGCGATAACGGCCGCGATTAAAAAGCCATGACCACACGTGGTGCAACGCGAAGCTGCCGTTATGTTTGTCAGCTATTCGTCATTTATCGAATCAATAAATCATCCAAATTTAAAAAGCCGTCTGGTCTGTTGATCGACCTGTCTCTGTTTCGGCCGTTTCTTTTCCGTTGAAACAACAAATCAACGACAACCTTCGGTGTTTGAACGTCATCGTCGCACAAGTAAATACACATAACAGACCGCAAACAAGCAACACTGTGCCGTGCTAGAACGGAATGAAAAACCTCGATAAGCATGACACCCTGCGGCTTCGTCAACAAACTTGGGAGGTAACGCAACCCCAACCTCCTATCGTTTCCTGGGTTTGTTTCCCCTAAATAAAAATCACTCTTGGAGAGAGAAGAAGGCAGGAAGGTCAAATTGGTAATGCGGAAATTAACTTTGGCTGAGCAAATAGTTCTAGCAGCCTTCTGATGAGTTGATAGCGTGGCTTTGTAGTTCACTTACCTAAATGAAGAGCTCCCCTGGCGAACGGTCAGATACAGTAGAAGCTTTACCTTAGGTAAGGTGCCAATCCCAGGCGAATCTCATCGAACAGACGTTTAACACGCATAATTTACTTTGATTAGAGCGGCCGTTTTTCGAAGATGCATACTTTTAGAGCGGCCGTTTTGCGAGGATGCATACTTTTAGAGCGGCCGTTTTGCGAAGATGCGTACTTCAAATCGATTAGCTCGATGCCTCGGTTAACCTGGACCTCGTTGATCAGGCGAGCAATGCGCCGCAACGTTAAACAAAATCTTGCGCCGGGGTCTGCATTCACTTAGAGAGGAAGTGTGTGAGAGAGAGAGAGACAAAAATGACAGCCGCAAAAAACATGCATGCACTCAAACGGCAAAGCGCCTAGGAATCCCTTCTCTAATGAATCGTCATATCATGATGCTCTTCTGGCGCTCTGCGGAAGCGAATGCTACCTGAAAACCCTGTCGAGCAGTGCGGGAGCCGTGCCCGATTAAATTAACCAAATGTTCTGTCAGTTCTAAAGCTAATCCACTGAAGTGCATTTAACCGTTGAGCACAAAATAAGGATTGCCGTCAAAGGGCACGTACGAAATCACGCGATCGGTGCTGCTACTTGATTCGTTTACACCAGTTCGTCAGCAGTTTGTTATCGCCCTGCTCCACCCGCAGTCTAAAAGCCTAGCCGGCAGAAGAATATCACTTTAATGATGAATTCTGTCCTGCATTCGTAGGGGCACCGGTCTCACAGTCAGTCTGTCTTCCGCGAAAGAGTGAGAGCCGGGAGGAAGCTGTCTGTGAAAATCGCCGATGCTACTCTTCGGAAGAGGTTGGTTGCCTTCTTCCGACAATCGACAATCGTTGGAAGCGATACAATCCGTGAGAAGATGCTATCATGCGCTGCATTCAGCACTAGACATGTTTTTTCCGTAAGAATGTCGTACACACATGAATACCGACGATAGTCTTATTATTCTGGCTCGGGTGCGCCTGAAGTTGTGCGCGGTTAAATGGGGAATTAATCGCCACTGGAGAAGTGTGTCCACTGCCGTTAGAACACGTTTGAGAAAATTTAGGGTAATCGTAGGCTCGGGTAGAGTAGCGTGTGTCTATTCCTGGCGGGCGCTTGACTCACGCTAGCCGCATGCAGTTTTTGTGCTAATGCCGTAGTAATAGTGGCCCTTGCAGTAATTGCTGTTAGATTTCCTCTGGTGAAAGGACACGTTGCAAATGAACCTGACGCTTATTCGTAGGCTGAACTCTCTGGGCATGTATTTAATGGGTCTGTTTTGCGATAGTTGCACTTCTATAACGTGATTTCGTGCCCTGATTAGGAAAGATTATTGCTATTCGTATTCTGCATAAAACCATGAATCTTTAGAACTCGATTAGGGAGGGGAGCAGATTTAAGATGACCTTTACAACATAATAAAGCCGTGTTTTTCTTCAAATAAAAGTTTTCAAAGATTTATTGAGCAAAATTGGGCCTTAGTCTTGTGTAAAAGAAGTTCTGTGAAAATCTAGCCATACTGCCTTATAAAGCTACTGTTTAAATGGACAGTTAGGTTTTTTGCTCAGACTCTATAAATATCATATACCATTCTACTTACATGCACGCACATGTATGTGTGTACCATAATATCCTTTGAGTTTCAGGTACATTCCGCAAAAAATATAGG
>MNPL01032674.1:3700-16012 GCA_002081605.1 Tropilaelaps mercedesae | reverse complement strand
TAAGTTATGCCATTTAACTTAATTACTTGATACCACCATTGGAGTTAGGCTACATGCGTCATAAACTGGAGCAACTTTTGAGATTTCTACTGTAGATTTCGACGCAAGTTGGATATTGCTTAGTAACCGGCCTGGGTCCTTTTTCTCTAACTAGAGTATTACAAAGTCGGTCCTCTGGCCTAGGCACTTTGTAGTACACTGTCGACTGTCGCATATTTTGTTCACCTGCATATTTTTTAATCGTATTGCTCTAAACAAATTGACGTCTTAACCTATTGTTTTAACCCACGATGTTAACTACTGTGGTAGCGTATTTGACTGGAATGACCGTAGCTTTTAGACTTGGCTGTCATATGATCAGGGGCAAATCTACTGCATGTCCTTGGGGCAACTTCCTCGAGGCAGTGTCTGAGTTTATCAGTAGTATATGCTTTCTTTGTGGAGGTTATTCTGTCGTACATGTTTTGCGAGCATTTGATTTGATGAGAATTGCTTTGAAAACGAACGGCTTTGCTATTCTTGTCTCGTCTATACTTGGGGCAATCTCCCGCGTCACCAATTCAATCCTGTATTTCCTATATGGCTAGAGTGGAGGGTGCAGTCAAACTTGCGAGATGCTATGAAGGTCTTATGCACCCCTAATCCGATCACTCGCATTGCTGCTGCTAATACAAACTAACGAATGAGGTAAGCCAGCACATGCTTGACGAATACCTATATCGTTGACAGGCGCGCGTTTAGGTCGGTAGTTCAATGTCCACAAATATTCAACTAGTGGAATATGCTTTGTCATAGCGAGGTAGAGGTTTAGTTTATTTTCCAAAGAGCTGATTGCGTGTCGTGGAAAATATGATTATCCCGTTTTCGGGGCCATCTTGCAAACTGAACAAGTGGGTAAGATAATTTCGACACGGCATCAATGGGACGAGTTTGTGGTGAACGAAAGAGTATAAGCATATTATTCCATTCAGATTATTTGCTCGTATTCCTTCGTATCGCCTCGGGGTTACATAGAACCGATCGATGCTGCCGTAAAAAGAGAGGATAAGCAGCCTTCATTTTCTTGTATGGTAACGAAAAGGCTAGCTGGGGTATAGACGCTACCGAGGCCAGACTAGCTGCTTTTAACATCTAGAAAACATTGAAATAAAACTTCAGCAGAGAAAATTTGCGGCTGACCCAACAATTCAGTCTTGGGCGAGTCGTAACTATCGTAATAACCAATAAATGGGTACCTGATCATCGCTGTTGACTTTTCTAGAACGGTGATATTAGTTCTTTATACTTGAAAATACTATACTTGAAAATATATATAAATATACTTGAAGTGCTGATTAATAATGGCCGTTCGGAAACTCATGCATTGGTCGATATTTTCGATTTGTAAATGAATGTGCTAGGAAGCATCTATGTAATATGGAAATCAATGCTGGCACAATTGCCAGAAGTGTATTTTAGGCGGTACTACTTCCCCACAAGCAGGCTGCTCGCCGCCGCCGAACGGAAATTGTGGTTCTTATCGAAAGAAACATGTGTATTTTGTTTGCTCCTAATAGATGAATCGAGGTCCCAGTATGAAGTCGATATTGACAATAAGGTCAATGTCGGTCACTTGCATGTACGTAGGGTACTAAGCTTATAATTTACCTATGGGCTACTGTGAGACAATTTTTTTGCAGCCATTAGACAGCTTAATGAGGAAGAGCTTTCATATTATGCACGAGCTTGTTACCTCAGTGTACAAATCAAACACAACCGTTGAGGTAAAGAGAATACAGAATTTCAGCTAACTGCTTTACCAAACATTTAAACCTTGTTTTTTTTGATATGATTAACACGGCTGACACGATTCGCTGCGGGTTAAGTGCGACCGTGTACGGATTTAGCGATGATATCACTTTCTGGTCTCTCAAGCCATTTTGGTAATACGGCAATTTCGATTACAAGCATTGTAATCTAATCCGGCATGCTATAGAGCGCGTTAAATAATTTACCAGTTGAACGGTCATGGGAATAATTTAAATCAGGGTTGACCCCGTATGACTATTTTTCGATAGTCGTCAAGCGGTTGACTGACGGAGAATACTCAGCCAGAAAAGAATGCGTCAAACTTCTCCACAATGCGTATCAGTGCACCCAACGGGGACTTATACGCAAAAGCTTACCAATAAAGCACACAATTGGTTCTATTTTTTCAATTTGACCTAAAGCTGCCACCGTACATTGCCGGGGCGCTTTAACCTGTAATATCAGATGCCGTCACGTTGCCAGCACTCGTTAGGGTGAAAGGGTAGCAAATACATCTATGCGAGTATATTATGAACAGGGTGATCAATTTTTTTGTATTTTTCAACATTGGAGTTGAGATTCTTCACTTTTTTAAGAAACTGATATTTTGATAAATGGTTTGGTATATAATTGGAATATAATCAATTATAATTTTTATAATTTATACTATCTTCAAGTAAATTCTCAAAATAATATTAAAACATGTGTACATGGAATATTCCATTCGGGTTAGTTCTATAAATAACAGCCACTCAACTGATGCTTCATGCGGAAAGTTCTACTTTTTTTGTTTGAGGCTCATTTTAGTTTTGTCAGAAATGCACATGAATAATCTTATCGCACCTAAGCCACAGAAAATTATTTGTTAATCTACGGTGGCTCTGATTAACATATAGTCGTTAACCGGACGACCCTTGAAATTCGATTTTTCAATCTGTCATCGTTCACATCAATAAAACTACACAAATCAATAAAACTAAGGCAACACTAAAATGGTCCAAAAGAGAAAATTTTTGTATTTTGCACAAAGTAGTTTCTAATAAAATCTTCCGAATACGTTCTTAGTTGTGTGTAGTGTTTCGTTAACCTGAGTGAAATATCTCACACATACTTATTTTAATATCTGGTTGAAAAATATCATAGCAATAATATTATGACAAAAATATTGAACGAGATTATAATCGACACCAATTGACTGCACGAAGGTGCTGCACACCGATTACACTTGCGAACCCGTTTTATCTGGTATGATACGTTCCTTTTACGACAAATTTTTTGGAATTCACTCGGTTATTTGTGAAAAAGACAGCCCAGGGACTACCATATTCACAAAATAGCTCAGTAAGAACGATAGAACTTCCAAATATTATAAAACGATTGCGGTCGAAATATTTCATCTCCTTTTGTTCAATCTAATACGGACATAAGCAGATCTAGTTCACAAACCAAATGGTATACGTTAGGATTTTTTGAGAGCGTATCTAACCCGACCACTTTTCCTGCACGACCCTATCTTATTTGCTTTACCAAGGCTCCAGCTTCTGAATAGAGGGAAGGCTTCGGCTCAACTTTTCCCCGCTTCGACAGAAAAACCGCGGCGACGAGGTTTCTGCTTTAAAAACACCTATCCTTCATAATGAGCTGGGTTGGGTGAGGCTATTCGGGACTACGACGGTGTCCGCCAATGCCCCCAATTTGGCTGGCTCCTACTGGTCATATATATTAATCCAGCATGAAGTATTTTCAGCGGTAGGCTTCAAAAGAAGAACTTCCTTTGAAAGCTTGACGTATACGGCTAACGAATAGATGATAATTTACAGGCCGCGCTTGCCAACGAAGAAAAGTTCCTAAATCTCTGCCACTGCCAGGCAATAAGGCGACAAAATACTCATCCCTGTCCCGATGGAGTCCACTGAAGCACGTCTTCAACGATTTCAGTGGCAGCGTCGATAATTAGTATATGGTTACGCGCTTACCTATATCAATAGACATTGTTATCTGTTTTGTTATGTTAACTTTGTAATTACATGTCTGGATAAGCATCGTGTATTCTTTCGGTGAACATATTCTGTATATCCTAAATTTTTTACCCAGATAATACTGCTACGGGTATGTACATTGGTCGCTGAATTTAAAAACGCAACTACGTTTTTGCCTTCTACCCAAAAGGTATCTTACGCCGCTTATCGTTTGGTATAGTAACACACACAGTTGATTTTAAAGATCCCTTTTGCTTCGACTCTTCGTGTGCACAACAGGATTCACAATAGAATAGCAAATTTAATGTACATTACAGCAAAAAGGTATTACTACAGTTACCAAAGCTTGATTGTGTCGCCACTTCTCAATGCTTTAATGGCAGTTTCACGCAAGTTTACGTAATAATGTAGTAATGCTAGACGTCACAAGTGCTTGGCATCTTTTAATGTCATTACATCCAGAGCAGAAAGCCACATTATCGTCAGCTTCGTGTATAAATTAGTCCATGTGCCTGGTTGCGCATGAACGAGGAACGTGCTGAATCAGTAGCAGTGGTCGCAGTGCCGCATATTGTGACGAGCAATCCACATTGCTTGAAAAACACGTAAGTAAAGTGATTCACATACATAGCAACGTGCGTAGATCGGTTAGTCCCATGGTGATCCAATTTCTGGTCGATCTATTATGTATCGCGTTAAGGCGAAGTTTCGTCTTTTTTATTCCCTAATTTGTCGAAAAAAAGCAGGGTGTCGTATAGTGGTCAGCCATTTTACTAAGACATCCTCAATTGTTAGCTCTACTAGGCATCGCACACACACGCAGCGGCACATATTAATTCACTTCTAGGCAACCACTGAGGAGTAAAATGTGTTTTTGAACGTTTTTCTCGATCTCTCATCGTAAGCACTCACGTTACATCGTAGACGTCCGTATTTTTCTGCGTAATAGGTTTGTCCAAATTCTACGCGAACGAGAAGACCGATTATTAGACGCTGGGTCAAAGATCGCTAGTTTTGCTCGTGTGTCAGAAGTCCTTAAACGCTTGTTAACCATAATGACCCGTTCTTTTTTGTCGTTCACTGCATTATGAGTGACTAGCTGAATGAAAACGTCTGAACATTCACTAAAACATACATGAAGACGCTTCGAAACGATCTGTTTTGTATCACATGAAAGGCAATCAAGTCAAAACCGTTAGCTGGAACATGGCCAACCAAGATCACTCAATATGATGGCAATCGACTTCCTGACAATAATTCGCGCACAACTCGAAAGTAAATGAGACCTCCTGAAAGAATAGAAAGCCGTGAGGGCGCCCGTTCATAGACAAGCGTGCGAAATATACGCATTGTACTCTATCCGAATCCAAAGAATGCTCTATCTACGAGTATTGTCATTGTGAGGCCAATACCCCACAAATTTCCCGGAGCTTTTCTCCTAACGGTAAATTAATCAAGTAGTCTGAGCTAATGATAATAATGATAGTTATTTGTGTTAGTACCTTCCTAATAAATGCGAATGGGCAAATATCCCAATGTGAGCAGCTATTATTCTAACTTCAGCCGTTATGAATATAACTTCGGCGTGCAACAGCGATATTCGTCCAACATGTCTTTCTTCCATCAGCGGCACAATAACGCATATTTACTTTACAACTGCGCCGTTTCAAATGGGAAATAACCCCACTATTGTGTAACGCGGTCATACCGCCGCCATGTTGTACTAACACAGGAACCAGCAGTCTCTGCCTGTTCGGAAGTTCTCATTGAAGCATTCTATCTATATTCACTTGTAATAAAGTAAACATCGACATCGCGCCGCCGCCTTCCATCAGACAGGGAAATCGGGGTCTAAGTCGTTGTTGCCTGCTAACTAACGCAAAACGCGAAATCATGACATCTGTTCGGGCTATTTAGTGAAGATCCTCAGAATCACGGTTTTCTCTCCGGCCATCAAATCGTTACTATGATTACAGTAATACACCTCCTTTATGCCGGCGAAGGCCGTCTCAGCGAGCATTTTCCTATCGACGGCCTGCTTGACCTTCCTATCTAAGCGCTGTCTTTTAAAGTCACCTTTGAGTGATACTCGCTACTTGTTGCAGCGTAACCTTCCAACGACACAGGCAACTCGATGCCCAAACCTAGAAGTTCTCTAAGTGTGACATCAAACCAACTGCATACCATGTAACTTCACGTGGATCCCGATGGTGGTGCTGCCCCCTTGTCAAGAACAGTCAATTATCTTAAATTACGTAGCTAAAATCAACGCAAAAGTTAGTCCAAAACAACCCTTATTAGTCTGACCGATCCGCTTCATCTGCCTACGCCTTGTTGGAGCGCGTGCTTACAAACACCTCTCCACCTTCGCAGGGTGTGTACGAAGAGATGTGAATCTTCCAACTCATTATGGCAACGTTAGAAAGAGCTGGTCCGTCTTTCTGGTGCTTTCTCTTCTTTTTTGTCCCGAAGAAGCGGAAGAGAGTGTTTGTCTTCTCTTGGCGAGCAGTGGTGGGCTGCGCTTTCATTGGTCACTCACGACGTCTCTAGCCGGCATGACGGATGGCCGTACCAAGTAACTCTTAACAGCTGGGCTCAGGATAATGAAATCGATGCTGATTGTCCACTGTACGTAGATGTACGATTTTTGGTTCTCATAAGCAAGACACTTGCCGTATAAAGTGACGTGAACAGAGTATATCAATATGCACGATGAATGGAAATTAGCAAAAATGTGGTTGTGTTCAACAATGATATTTATCATACGTACACTCATGCTCTTCTGGCCTCGCTAAAAACGAGATGGAAATTTAATTTTGACTAGAACTTCAATACGGACGTATACTTTTTGCGCCCTATAACTGAGTACAAGTCGGGTGTATTTGTCCTCGCTTCGGCGAGCGTGCTTTTCTTAAAGACCACGAAACATTGTACTCAGGCTTGCAACATAAATGCATACAACTAATTAGACTCAAGCGCAGACCACGTTGATAACGGTTTGATTATCAAATAGCTAATTGCTTTCTGCAAAGTAGGCATCTCCCGATAGACATATGTTAATGCCGGATACTTGGGCCATGCTTGAAAAATATCCACCCATAAACTATTTTACTAATTACTGCCTCATAAAGCATTTCACGACTTCCAGAATAAAAAGTCTATGCTTTAATTTTAAATACCGCACAGTGGTGATTCTCAAGTACAGTCGTAGAATATAGTGGCACAATTGCGCTTGAACTCATATGGTTTAAATGCAATTTTATTTGGAATGCAAATAAAATCCGTATAAAAAATGGCATACTTTTTAACTCTGGTTATAATAACGTTATCACGCCTGAAAAAATTCAAACAACGCATCAGACACACATTGTGGTCCACGAACTCCAGGTGTTGTTATAAGGATAAAAACGCAATACAAATCCTGTATAAACACGACGTAAGGCGTTTACAAAATTACATTGATTCTAAGATGATCTTAGCACATTTAGCCTTGTGAATTAAATATATGGCCAATCTCACAACTGGTAAATCTTTTATTTCAAGCTGAATATGAGCAAACCTTGAGACATTACTCATTATAACCCAAGTGTAAGCTACAGCTATGCCACATGAAAGACCTGGCAGTTGTGTGCGTATAAAAACTAGTATCACTCGCTCTTCGTTGTCATCAAATGACTATTTTCATGCTCATCTTATTCATGATGAAGTAAGTAAAGCAGTTATGTATCATGTGAGGCATGTCGCGTCTTACGTCCATCTCGCGGTGGCCTGGACCTTGTGTATTACGTCAGAAATGGTATTTTCAGTAAGCAGAGGAGACAAATACAGGCCCATGACCTCTCTAACCAATTCTCCTTTCTCCTCAGTGGCTCAGCCATGCTACCCGGTTTTATCCTTTTCTCGAATTTCTATACTTCCCATGCCTTAATCGCTCCGGCGTCATTTGACATCTTCTAGGACTGTTACATGTAACTCCACGACGGAACATAGTCACTATTACAACGAAAGCCAGAATGCGTAAGGTTGCCCAGCTGCGCTCCAAAACTTCGCTCAGATATATTCACATTGAAAGGATGGGTGCGTTGCGGAAGGACCTCAAAGAATGGCCATTTAAACCGGCCCAAATAGATGGCTGTCGCCAGTCGTAGGCGCTATTTTATAGTCATATTAATCCCCGATTCCCGTTTCCGACTTTCCGCTATCCCCTGCGGCGTTCGTCCTCTTACTCGAGGCCTCCTCGCTAACTGCCTGTTCTCAGCTGGTCACCCCTTATCATCGTTTTCATATATGTCATCAGGTTTCGTCCGGTTGGTCTAGAGTAAGAAAAGCAACGTTACATAGAACTGTACCGCCACGTCTTTGCTCAACAAGTCGCCCGTACCGTTTCGACTCATACTCTGGTCATGAGTATGAGTCGAAACTGGGCGGAGCATCAAGGAACGACACGTTTCGTAAATACAAGGTCGGCAGTTTACGGATTTGTAAACGGCTGCCAATAGTGAGGTAACTGGGGTATCTCTATCAGATAGTCTGATTATCAAAAGACATCACGTAGAGGTTTGGTGAGTGAATTCCTACCCAGGCCCGCGTGCTTAGGCGGGAAACTGTGTGCCGAAAATTCATGATAAGAGCTACTATATCGACGTATGATTTTTGATAAAACTCGAATAATAATGAATAGTCACGTTGGAATTTCGTCGTATTGAGAAACAGATACACTTCAGACACGCACGAACTTAAAATATCCTATATAATAGGATGAGACGTGCCGAAATTCAAATTATGTCTTTTGCTGTCTCTACATTTTACAATTATATTTGCTTTTTTCGCGTTTGGCGCCGGCGACTTAGTTAGCGCGGTTGTCGAAACCCCTGCGCAAAGATTTCTGAGTGTCGCTAAATCATGAATCACACTTCAAAAGAGGGAAATTCCAGTATAACATTAAGTTCACAGAAGTATGAACGAAGGTATTGCCCGCTCTAGTTAGGCATAATGAACTGTACTACTAGTATAAGATATCACTAAAATTTAATAAGATTGATTGATGAATTTTTGAAATATTGATACTAAACTTAGCAATGCCTGCTGCTACCAGCGTTCTCGCCGGTACAGGAAAAACTTGCTAAAGCACTATATCCCCGGGTACAGTGGCATATTCCTTCGAACGAGTTCTTTATGTTAACTTCTACTATTAGGACGCGCCACCAGTAGACAATTCGGATAACGCTCACGTTACCGTTTACCTTCAATTCGATTTCCTACAAGCTGAGAAAACTGCACAAATCGAAAGCTCCAGCTTAAACAAAATTCTAAAAGGTAACCCCGCGTATTGGATAATGTCACTATTTAAGCAGAGTTATGTGTTATATTTTAAAAAATTATTGTTGGGTAGGATGTTGACTCTACTTTTTTTTGTTAGACACTTGATGTTATAACAATTCACTTTGAGCGATTCGCACAACTCAGCTAGTTATAAATACGCTCAGTTTTCATATTTTAATTTAATTTTGAAACAACTGCGTATAACATATCTAACTGTCCCTCACTTTGGTCCATATCAACTTGTCGTTTCAGCTAAAACGTAAAAAAATATTTACTTTCTAGAGCTGACCATCAGCCAACATTTAACGCCCACGGTAGCACTTTTTGCATTACTTCGTAAAACGGACCCGCAAATGTAAATGTGCAACGGCGGGGCTCGCACCCGAGCACGTATGTGTCTCCTCCGGTCGCAAGGCGTACACGAATGCCCCAAGACATCAAGCTCGAGCGTGACAGAGGTAATGCTACATACCGTAGACGGCACTCAAAAACTCAAAGTCTATGCATGGAATCGATAGTCGCCTCCTGAATTGGAAACCAATGCAAAATTTCTACTATAGTTTCTCAGCAGAAGACAACGTTTTTAATAGGCGGACCAGTTCGAAGAATCCCCCATTCCCATTGTGGGTCCGACCTCTCTTGTTTGCTCGTGTGAAGATGCGGTTAAATCGAATAACGAAGAGAGATCGTACGTGCATCTGCTTTCATCATCAAGGTTTTCATCTGTATATAGCTAGCTGAGTGACGCGCTTTTTGGGCATATGACGGGGTTTTGCTTTGTTTAACTGCACGGTTACAAAATACGTGTTAGTCATTTCCTAGACTATCAAATGAAAGCTCAGCAATCACATGATAGAGAACTGGACATCTAAGGTTTCACTTTGCATCAGCGAGAAAAGAGAGGACTTACGAAGATGAGCAACGAAGTTTTGTCGCGTGTCATCTTTCGAGCCCAGGCAGATCTGCTCGCTCATAGGCGCAATAACAATAGTTTAAATGTCCATCTGTCTACTACCGTCGTTGTTACTTGAGACTATTTTCTTGGAGGCCTCTGCGGAGTCAAGTCTAGATTCGAAGTTGCAGAGTGTCAAGAGTCACACAAATGTCACGGCTATTTTACATCGACCATAACGTTGCCGGTGAAAGGGCTTACATCAAGCAATGCTGCTTACTGAGGCCTGCTGTGCAGAGATGGTCGGCGACATTTGAAGGTGTCGGGGGTGAACCAGGGGTTGTTCCATGGGTCGACCCGGCTACCCCCAGATGCTTTAGCGTTCGTGCTGAAAAAAGGCCGAGGGGGTACAGCTTCGAGCCACGTGGTGACATGAGACGCCCAAGTCCGAGTTCCTTTCCTTCTTCTATCATTTGCCGAGTCGACTGTTGATGGACGCATCAAAAAACGCTAATATCTTCGTTTCGAAAGCAAGTCACGTCGTAATAGATCTTGACGGTGCCTTTCCTTCCCCCCTCTCTTTCTGGCTAGCAATGTGCGCGGCCTCTTGGTGCGTCCGTACCGCAGATTTCCTTTCATCATACCCCATAACCCCCGATTATCACTACGAAAGCCTTAAGGCTCGACTTCTACCACATTTCCCCCCTCATCCTACACCGAGTCGGCAGACCGATCCCCCAAAATGCGCTTGGATGGCAGTCGCCTCCTTGCAATACTAGATATTGCTGCTATCCCACAGCCGCCTCTTTCCTTTCTCTGCCTCAACTTGCGTGGGGCCCTTGTCGGTGGCAACAGGGGTGGCCCTTATAGGTCCAAATCGACGCCTACCCTCCTTGGCCTCGTGTTCTTGCCAATCTCATCGCTCGCCATCATCAGGCAACAATAGCCACTGCGGGAGGGAAACGCAGCAAGTCAGAGCTACTGAGCACGAAGCCAAGCTAAGAAGAATGGGCCATTCGACGTCCGCTGCCCACGTCTTCGATCAATGGTGATGACGCTACGACCAAGCACCTTCTGAAATTTGCGCGCAGGCGCAAAACAAAGTATTGGTTCTCGTTTCGCTCGCAGGTCATCTCGGGCTGTAAGCAACGAAAACACATCGTAGGCTAACAGTTTCCCTCGTTGTCTGCTCATGCCTAATCCTGACGTTGCTGCGAGTCCTGCGAAGCAGCTCAAATCCACTTGTGGTGCACTCGCACAGTCGAACAGTGGCAGCCGCGCAAAACCCAGCAACATCATCGCTTAGAATCGGATTGAATCGCCCGATCGGTCTACGTTTGTGAGTGAACGGATGTAGGCTACTTAGCACAGCTACAGCGGTCCATGTGATTTTCGACACCCGTTGCCGACTACAGAAACGAGCTCGTTGAGGTCTCTTCTGGCCTGGGCGTAAATCCAGACGCTCAAAAGTAGCCGCCCCACCCAAAACGAAATCTCCGACACAAACGCGCTTCAGCCAGCGATATCGGAAGATGATATGGCCTCGTGAATCCTTGAAAAAGCCGTCAAACATAGCCAAAGAACGCCACCTACGGCCAACAGACACGCTTTCTTCTTCTAGACAGATTTTCTCGTCGGTTCTAGGCTTCGAGGTTTCCACCCCGGCACCCAGATGCCTCACCTTTACCAGCCCGCCCTTAAGGCACCATTCATTTACCACCTCACCTTCGATTCCTCTCTGTCTCCGGCGCGGTGTTACGGCAGGGAGCCGAGTTCCAAAATGAGCTTACGGCAGCGGCTTGGTCGAACTGTTCAGCTTCACTTCCTTTATTCGACGGCTCAATTCAATTTTCTCATGGAATTGTGTGTCGATGTGGGACTTGCACGTCATTATTTCGGGCGACACGGCTGATGCGCTTCGGCGTACCGATGACTCAGAGCATATTGGACGCTCACGTTGACGACTAGTGTTTCCGCGGGCAGAAAAGGAGCTACTGCGTACAAGTGAGAGAATTGGAAAGGTCGATATCATGTGTGTCAACAGGGTACTGAGACGGAAGACATATTTACTCCAAACTTCAGGAGTCGTGTAACCTCTAAATCACTTTTGCCGGCACAGACGTACGGTAGATCATGCAAAATAAATATGAGTCAGCCCTCTTAGTCGAAACACGGGTAACACCCGATAGCAGGCGAGTATGTCACAGAGTAAAAATCACCATTGGCTGTCTGAGGCCAGACATCCATTATGATGTTGCCGATTCAATTCAAACGTATCCACGACAAAAAGCGGACAATGGCTGTGTTACTGGGAGTCGATATCATTCTGCA